>JAYESD010000001.1:136786321-136989199 GCA_036927565.1 Tuctoria greenei | reverse complement strand
ACTAATCATCATGGAGAAATACTCCGCCAAACCTTGTATATTTGCTGGTATTGATTTTCAGGTTTGGAAGGCACGCATGGAGGCTTTCATCCAGGCCCAAGGCTTCACCATATGGGAAAAGGTGTATAAGCCTTATGATGTGCCGTCAAACGATCAAGTTACGGCTAGGAACATACAGGACATCGACAACAACAACAAAGCTCGGAACTTGATCATCCAAGGACTCTCTCAAAGCGACTTCGACCGCGTTGCACACCTTCGATCGGCATATGATGTGTGGAGAGCGCTTTGTGACTATCACGAAGGATCCAACACAATCAAGGAGGTGAGACAAGATGTGTTCAACAAGGAATATATGCGCTTCGAGATGCAACTTGGTGAGTCAATTGATGATCTCTTTGCTCGCTTTAATAAAATTCTCAGCAACTTGTGTAGCATCAATATTAATTTTTCAGATGGTGAAAATGCTAGGCAATTGTTAAGTGAATTAGACATGTCAATATGGGAGATGAAAGTTACATCCATTTGTGAATCTACTGTCATGAGTACACATACTTTAGATGTTCTATTCCAAGTTAAAAACTCATGAAATTGACATCTTATCATGTAAGAACCCAAATAAGTCTATTGCATTTGTCTCACAACATGATATGCCTAGCTCCGACCAATCATCATCTTGCAATACTCTTGCTTTGTTGTCCTCACTAACCCTGGAACAGATCGAGGAATTTCCAATGGAGGAGCTGGCACTTCTCTCTACTAGGTTCTCAAAAGCATTGCAAAATGTGAGAACTAGAAGGAGAGGAAGCTCCGGACCTCAATGATGCTTCAAATGTGGTAAGACAGGACACTTTTGTAAAGAATGCCCTAACCTTTCAGGTTTTACTTCCCGAGAAGAAAAACAATCATGGACGAAGCACTCCTCAACAAATGATAAGAAGAAGAAGAAGAAAGGCTTTACAGGTCGCCAACTGGTGAACAGTTTTATCTCCGCACTCCAGGAACTTGGCTCAAGCGACGTGGACATTGGAAGTGACGAAGATGAAGATGATTTGGCCAACTTATGCTTCATGGCGGGCAAAACAAGATTAAGATCAAGTCAGGAGGATGCAGAACACAACAGTGACAACGATGAGGTATGTTCTACCTGTAATGAAATGTGTGATGCTATTTCTCGTGCAACTATTATTCTCAAGAAAAAGGACAAAAAGCTTGGGGATAATGCTGCTAAAATTGAATCACTAGAATCTGAAATCAACCGTTTAAAAACTTTGATTCCTAGTGATGATGCATGTCCCTCATGTGACTTAATCTATGAACAATTGTCCACATTAAGAAGTGCACACTCCTCCACTCTAGATAGACTTGATGAAGAAATTAAAAAGAACAAAGAGCTTGCTGCATTTAATGATAAAAACTTAAAAGATGCTTCTTGTTCAACAGATGATTTGCATTGTTCTAGTTGTGATGATCTTGAAAAGAAACTAAAAGATGCTATGAATGAAATTTCAATATTGAATAATGCTTTACGTTCTCATGAAGTTAAATATTGTTCCAATTGCAAATTAAAAGGAAAAACTTCATGTGAAAATTGCCTTGATCTGTCCAATAAACTTGATAACATGCATAGGACATTAGATCGGTTTTGTAATGGGAATAAGAACCTAAACTTGCTATTGAGTTCATCTAAATCTTGTAATGATAAAACTGGATTAGGTTTTTATTCTCATGTTTATTCTAAAACACAGCCACCTCAAATTGTAGAATCATTTGGAAGAGGTTTAATCAAAACTGTCCCTAAACAAAAGGATGTGATCTTTGAATCTGCAGGAGTGCTTTCTAATTCTATTTCTAATGTTGGGTGCTCATCTAGACATGATTACAAAATTAAATTTCATTATACTTATTGTGATAAAGATGGTCATGTCGTAGATTTTTATTATAGACTAGCTAAGCAAATTAAAAAGGATAAAATGTCTGCTAGATCTCATAACTTTCATGCTAAACCTAAAACTAGAAACATGCAACCTGTTTTAATGAGTCAGAAATTTGCAAAGGTAGCTTCCGGACCTTCTGATAATAAATCTACAAAGGCAGCTCCGGTAGTTCTGATAGCTTCAAGAGCTCCTGGACCTTCTAATGTTCCCTCCGGAACTTCAGTTTTTGCACCTGGAGCTTCAGCGCTTTCTCTAGGAACTTCTGCGTTCACCTCCGGAGCTACTCGTTTTCGTTCTAAACAAGTAACAATTTCTAAATCAATTGTTAAGAATAGAAAACCTCAACCTTTGACTCATAAACCCGCTGTTTTATCTCAGCTTTCACTTATTTTTCCTGCTGCACGTCGTGTGACTCAGTACTGGATACCTAAATGCCTTTTGACTAACCCCAGTATTGTAACACCCTAAATTTTCGCATCCTGCATTGCATACATGATCATGTATTAAACATTAGTAGGATAAAAGAAAAATGATAAAATATACAAATGTATGTAGCAAAAGAAAAAATAGAAAATAATAATTATTGCCTAAAACTTGCAATGAGGAATAAGTATAAAAATAATAATAATAAAAATATATATAAATATATGTATAGCAATTATATATATACAAAAAAAAAAATATAAAATAATAATAATATATAAAAATAAATATATAAATAAATTATATAATAATAAATATATATATAATAATAAATAAATAAAATAAATAAGATAAATAAAATAAACAATATATAATAACAGAATATAAAAAAAAGGAACCGCTGGCCAGGCGGCCGAGCCAGCCCAGCCAGCCGGCCCCGACCCCCGCTGGGCACGCGCCCCGCCGCCCGGCATGGGCCCCACCCCGCCCCAGCGCGCCGTACCGCGCCAGCCGCGAGGCGCCCGGGCCCCGGTCCCCCCCCCCCTGACGCGACGCGACGCCCACCCGGGCCCCGCCGCCTGACCCCGCTCCCACGCTGCCTCGATCGCCCCCCCCCCCCCCCCCAGCCGCCTGGCGCGCGCCCACCCCGCCGCCTTGGCCCACGCCACCCCACCGCCCACGCCCGCCCGGACCCCGCCCGCCGTACGCAGCGCCCGGTCCTGCCCCCGATGCCCCCTGCCGCGATTCCCGGCCCCGCCCGCGTACCGCGCCAGCCCCAGCCGAAAATCCCGCCCCGGTTCCGATTTTCCCCGCCCGCTCCCGATTCCAGCGCTGATTCCCCCGCGTCGCCTGTTCCGCCGCCCCTATAAAAAGGAACCGAAGGCCCCCGTTCCCAGCCACCAGACGCAGCCGCCGGAACAGAGAAAAAAAAAGGGCACCAGGAGGCTGCGCCAGGGGAAGAAAAGGAAGAAAAAAAAGGGGAAGAAGAGGAAGAAAAAGAGGAGGGTACCACCGTCCACCGGAGATCGTCGCCGTCGTCGTGCCGCCGAGGGACTGCTGCGCCATCCACTTCGTCTACGCGTCGCATTTATTTCGCGACCGTCAAGCCAACGGATCTACGGTAGGATTCGTTCCCGATGCGAATTTTAGCGACACATTAGATCTAATAGACATAAATTGATTTTAGTTGCACCATAATTTTATTTTCAGCATCATTAATCCACGTTAAAATCCCCGTAAACTCATATGAACACGTATGAACTAGTTGCATCTAATTAATAAACAACCCTAGTTAATTAATTAATTGGTCTTTGCATGCATGCATATCATCGCATGTGGATTAATGTGTGTGCATCATATTGAATTGTGTGTATATTCTTGTATGTGTGATCATGAGTAGAGGGAAGTACTCAAGAGGTCGTGTACGAGGATTTTCAGAATCAAGATTTCGAAGCGCTTGAGCAACCTCATCCGCCGGAGCAAGGCAAGTGTCCTTGAAGCATATTGATCCTGTTTTAAAATAAATGTTTTGTTTGCAAAACTGCATGTTGTGTCAATTTGATGGGAATCCTATGGTAGGAAGTTTACTAGACTTGTTAAACCACCCTTGTCACCTGGAATCTATGGTAGAGAGTCGGGAAGGGTTTTTACCTTTTTGCTTCGCTTAATTAATTGGGATGGAAAAACAACACTACACATTTAATTATATATTAATGATATTCTAGTTAACGTGAACTGGTCAATATGGTATGACGATGGGTGATCTAAGCAAGCCTGGTATGTGGATGGGTTGGATGTTATGGTGGTTTGCTTGCTTTAGATCTAAGGACCGGTTCATGCGAGAATAAGCCAGGACTACAGTGCCACCACGAGGCCAAGTATGGGTGCGGCGTAGCTGATTAATTAGGGCTTTGCTAGTGCTGTTTGGACCATTGTGGATGCTCGGGGAAGGGGTAGTCGGATTGGGTTTGTTGATGATTGGTGGGAGTACCCTGGGATCCGAATGGCTCAAGAGGGGGCCCTTGGTTGAAGATGTGCTCAGTTGGAGGCATCGCCACCGGTGAAACCTCAGTGGGGTCTGAATAGGCTAGTAATCCCTTTGTAAAGGCTATTTTGTGATCTCTTGGCCATGCACCAAAGGAAGTGTAATTGGCATAAGGAAGGTTCTTTAGTCGCCGACAGGTGATGAAATCACAAACACGTGGGTAAAGTGGTACAAACTCTGCAGAGTATTAAAACTATCATGATAGCCGTGCTCCCGGTTATGAGCGCCTGGATGACCTACATGATTAGAGTTGGAAATTGGGATTTGGGATGGTTATGGTTGGATAATGGTTATGGTTGATATTATAATTATGGTTATGGTTATGGATGGAATTATGGTTTATAACGTTGATTATGGTTATTGATAATGGTGAATTATGAACTGGTATTATTATGGTTACATGGTTTATGATGGGATTAGTTCACACACATATAATATATTGCTTTTCAAATGTTTTACTGTACTTTTCAGCACTTAGCCATTATTATTGTCGTCATTTGAATAAGCCACATGTCATACTTTCCACACTTGCTGAGTACGACATGTACTCACTCTTGCAATCCCCCATCCCAACAGTTGCAGGTCAGGATTGTGAGTTTAATGGTGATAATGTGGAGTTCTAGGCCGTGTCTACCGTCAGCTTTGCCTGTGGTGTTGCATCGAGCTGCGCTATCCCTTTTGCTTAGTTTGCTTAGTTGCTTAATTAGTTTATTTCCGCTGCATTAGTTGAACCTGTCATCAATATTCATTAGAGCTTGTATTCGAGGATTTAATGAATTATGTAATAAGAGTACTTATTTAATAATTTGAGCTGTGGTAATTATCTGTTTATCATTTGTGAATCACTCGTGTATGTGTGTTGAACATCCTGGGCACACATATGCGTTAGCTTGGTTCATTTTCGGAACCGGGCATCACAGATTGGTATCAGAGCCACAGGTTGACCGTAGGATGCAGCCTAGATAGAATGGACACTTTAGAGCACATAGGAGCACTCAGGAATCGATTTGATATTGTTGGTGTGCTGTTTGATATATATATTGTTTGCTTGTGTGCTTAATAGAGGATTTTGGGATGCCTTAGCATTGCCATGTCCACCTAGGCTAGTATAGCTAGTTGGTTAGCTTCATATCCCTTGATGCATATAGTTGGGGACGTTTCTAAATTCTTACCTATTGCTTTTCTCTAGATGGTGAGGACTCGCAACCAGAGGGATGCCAATGGTGAGGAGGAGAACCATGAAGTACCTCAAAACAACAATGGACAAGGACCTGCTCATGGAGCTACCAACATTGAGCAACTATTGGCTATGCAAAACCAGCTCATGCAGACCATGATACAAACTATGGGACAGCTGCAGGCTGGAAATATCAACAATCAGCCCCACATGCCTCCACCGCCACCCCCGCCTCCTCATAACCGATTGGGAGAGTTCATGAGGACTAGGCCGCCAACCTTTGCTCAAGCTGCTAACCCTATGGATGCGGATGATTGGCTCAAGTCCGTGGAGAAGAAACTTGCTATTGTCCAATGTAGTGACCGGGAGAAGGTCCTATTTGCTTCTCATCAACTCGTTGGAGCAGCAGCCGATTGGTGGGATTCACTATGCAATGCTCATGAGAATCAAGAGAGGATCACCTGGGCGGAATTCAAAGAGAGTTTCCGTTCTCATTACGTGTCGGAAGGTGTTATGCTCTTGAAGAGGCAAGAATTTGAGAATTTAAGGCAAGGAAGATCAAGCGTGAGTGAATATCTCAATAAATTCACTCAACTCTCAAGGTATGCGCCTGAGGATGTTAGTCGGGACAGCCGGAAGCAATATTTGTTCATGAGAGGCCTCAACAATGAAATCCAAGTGCAATTGCTCAATTGTGATTATGCCAATTTTCAGAAACTTGTGGACAAAGCAATTGTGGTTGAAAACAAGATCCGTGAGATGGAACAAGAAATCAAGAGGAAGGCGCCCTATCAAGGATAGCAGTAAGGAAGTAATGTGCGCCCTCGCCTTGCACCACCCAATGCGCCTCATTACAACTCCCCTATTCTTGCTCAGCGCCCTGTTTATGCACCACACCCAACTCAGTTTGTGCAGCAGCGCCCTGTTATGCAAGCAATGCCTTATGCGCCTCGTGCTGATTTTCCTGGAACCAATGCTCAAAACCAAGCTCGTCCCAATAATTCCGGTGGAGTTAAGAGGTGCTATACTTGTGGAGAAGCTGGACACTTTGCGAATCAATGTCCTAAGTCAGGCCTTGGTCAAAGAAGTAATGCGCCGAGGCAAAACCCAAGACCCAATGGAGGACAACCACAAGGAAGTTGTGGACAACAAAATTTTGCTCGTGGCAACGTGAACCATGTCTCCACGGAGGATGCTCAACAAGCGAATACGTGGTCATTGGTATGTTTCTTGCTAACTCCAACCCCGCGACTATGTTATTTGATTCTGGAGCATCACATTTATTCATTGCATCGAAGTATGTAGCCAAGTATAGTTTTCCCATCTCTCTTATGAAGTCTACTCTATTGGTTAAATCTCCTGGAGGAGAGATGAGAACAAATATAGTATGTCCAAAAGTAAGCCTTAGAATAAGGGGGGTAGACTTCTCCGCCAAACTCATTATTTTGGATTCACGAGAAATAAGAGGATCCGTTGGTGCAAAGTGCAATGGAAAAACCATACGGAAACCGAAGCTACATGGGAACGTGAAGAAGACCTGAAGGCAGAATTTCCTTACCTTTTCTCCACGCTATCGAATCTCGAGGGCGAGATTCACTTTAAGGGGGGTAGAATTGTAACACCCTAAATTTTCGCATCCTGCATTGCATACATGATCATGTATTAAACATTAGTAGGATAAAAGAAAAATGATAAAATATACAAATGTATGTAGCAAAAGAAGAAATAGAAAATAATAATTATTGCCTAAAACTTGCAATGAGGAATAAGTATAAAAATAATAATAATAAAAATATATATAAATATATCTATAGCAATTATATATATACAAAAAAATAATATAAAATGATAATAATAATATATAAAAAGAAATATATAAATAAATTATATAATAATAAATATATATAATAATAATAAATAAATAAAATAAATAAGATAAATAAAATAAACAACATATAATAACAGAATATAAAAAAAAAAGAAAAAAAAAGGAACCGCTGGCCAGGCGGCTGAGCCAGCCCAGCCAGCCGGCCCCGACCCCCGCTGGGCACGCGCCCCGCCGCCCGGCATGGGCCCCACCCCGCCCCAACGCGCCGTACCGCGCCAGCCGCGAGGCGCCCGGGCCCCGGTCCCCCCCTGACGCGACGCGACGCCCACCCGGGCCCCGCCGCCTGACCCCGGTCCCACGCCGCCTCGATCGCCCCCCCCCCCCAGCCGCCTGGCGCGCGCCCACCCCGCCGCCTTGGCCCACGCCACCCCACCGCCCACGCCTGCCCGGACCCCGCCCGCCGTACGCAGCGCCCGGTCCCGCCCCCGATGCCCCCTGCCGCGATTCCCGGCCCCGCCCGCGTACCGCGCCAGCCCCAGCTGAAAATCTCGCCCCGGTTCCGATTTTCCGACCGAGTCCCGATCCCGCCCGCTCCCGATTCCAGCGCCGATTCCCCCGCGTCGCCTGTTCCGCCGCCCCTATAAAAAGGAACCGAAGGCCCCCGTTCCCAGCCGCCAGACGTAGCTGCCGGAACAGAGAAAAAAAAGGGCACCAGGAGGCTGCGCCAGGAGAAGAAAAGGAAGAAAAAAAAGGGGAAGAAGAGGAAGAAAAAGAGGAGGGTACCACCGTCCACCGGAGATCGTCACCGTCGTCGTGCCGCCGAGGGACTGCTGCGCCATCCACTTCGTCTACGCGTCGCATTTGTTTCGCGACCGTCAAGCCATCAGATCTACGGTAGGATTCGTTCCCGATGCGAATTTTAGCGACACATTAGATCTAATAGACATAAATTGATTTTAGTTGCACCATAATTTTATTTTCAGCAGCATTAATCCACGTTAAAATCCCCGTAAACTCATATGAACACGTATGAACTAGTTGCATCTAATTAATAAACAACCCTAGTTAATTAATTAATTGGTTTTTGCATGCATGTATATCATCACATGTGGATTAATGTGTGTGCATCATATTGAATTGTGTGTATATTCTTGTATGTGTGATCATGAGTAGAGGGAAGTACTCAAGAGGTCGTGTACGAGGATTTTCAGAATCAAGATTTCGAAGCGCTTGAGCAACGTCATCCGCCGGAGCAAGGAAAGTGTCCTTGAAGCATATTGATCCTGTTTTAAAATAAATGTTTTGTTTGCAAAACTGCATGCTGTGTCGATTTGATGGGAATCCTATGGTAGGAAGTTTACTAGACTTGTTAAACTACCCTTGTCACCTGGAATTTATGGTAGAGAGTCGGGAAGGGTTTTTACCTTTTTGCTTCGGTTAATTAATTGGGATGGAAAAACAACACTACACATTTAATTATATATTAATGATATTCTGGTTAACGTGAACTGGTCAATATGGTATGACGATGGGTGATCTAAGCAAGCCTGGTATGTGGATGGGTTGGATGTTATGGTGGTTTGCTTGCTTTAGATCTAAGGACCGGTTCATGCGAGAATAAGCCAGGACTACAGTGCCACCACGAGGCCAAGTATGGGTGCGGTGTAGCTGATTAATTAGGGCTTTGCTAGTGCTGTTTGGACCATTGTGGATGCTCGGGGAAGGGGTAGTCGGATTGGGTTTGTTGATGATTGGTGGGACTACCCTGGGATCCGAATGGCTCAAGAGGGGGCCCTTGGTTGAAGATGTGCTCAGTTGGAGGCATCGCCACCGGTGAAACCTTAGTGGGGTCTGAATAGGCTAGTAATCCCTTTGTAAAGGCTATTTTGTGATCTCTTGTCCATGCACCAAAGGAAGTGTAATTGGCATAACGGAGGTTCTTTAGTCGCCGACGGGTGATGAAATCACAAACACATGGGTAAAGTGGTACAAACTCTGCAGAGTATTAAAACTATCATGATAGCCGTGCTCCCAGTTATGAGCGCCTGGATGACCTACATGATTAGAGTTGGAAATTGGGATTTGGGATGGTTATGGTTGGATAATGGTTATGGTTGATATTATAATTATGGTTATGGTTATGGATGGAATTATGGTTTATAACGTTGATTATGGTTATTGATAATGGTGAATTATGAACTGGTATTATTATGGTTACATGGTTTATGATGAGATTACTTCACACACATATAATATATTGCTTTTCAAATGTTTTACTGTACTTTTCAGCACTTAGCTATTATTATTGTCGTCATTTGAATAAGCCACATGTCATACTTTCCACACTTGCTGAGTACGACATGTACTCACTCTTGCAATCCCCCACCCCAACAGTTGCAGGTCAGGATTGTGAGTTTAATGGTGATAATGTGGAGTTCTAGGCCGTGTCTACCGTCAGCTTTGCCTGTGGTGTTGCATGGAGCTGCGCTATCCCTTTTGCTTAGTTTGCTTAGTTGCTTAAATAGTTTATTTCCGCTGCATTAGTTGAACCTGTCATTAATATTCATTAGAGCTTGTATTCGAGGATTTAATGAATTATGTAATAAGAGTACTTATTTAATAATTTGAGCTGTGGTAATTATCTGTTTATCATTTGTGAATCACTCGTGTATGTGTGTTGAACATCCTAGGCACACATATGCGTTAGCTTGGTTCATTTTCGGAACCGGACGTCACAAGTATTGAGTCATCAACGTAATGTGCTTCGATGTAGGTTTCATGCTTGAAGAAGGAGAACATATGGATTGTGGATTCAGGATGTTCACGCCACATGACCAGTAACAGAGAATGCTTCTCCTCCCTCTCCTTTGTGTCACGTGTAGAAAATGTTATTTTTGCCGATAATTCTTCAACTCCTATTATTGCTAAAGGTTCAGTTAGAGTAAATGATCACTACACTTTAAAAGATGTGGCACTTGTTAAAAATTTGAAGTACAACATGCTTTCTATTTCTCAATTGCTTGATGAGAATCTGGAAAAAACCTTTACAAAAATTGCTGCAAAGTTGTACATTCAAATAGTGAGCTTTTGTTTAACATGTCTCGTTTTGGAAGAGATTTTAAAGCTGATTTTGATATGTCTTCCTCTAAGCATAGGTGTCTAGTTGCTAATGATTCAAAGGACTTATATTTTTGGCATCGTAGACTTGGTCACGTAGGCTTTGATCACCTAACGCGTGTTAGTGCTCTTGATCGCATATGTGGGCTGCCTAAGCTTAAAGGGGACAAGGAAATTGTGTGCTCTTCTTGTAAACATGCTAAGATGGTTGCAGGTTCACATACTCCTCTCACAATGATCCTGTCAACTGAACCGTGTCAATTTTTGCACCTTGACACTTTAGGACTTTCACGTGTTCAATCCTTCAGAGGTAAATGATATGTTCTTGTTATTGTTGATGATTATTCTAGATACTCTTGGGTTTACTTTATGGCATATAAGAATGAAGCTTTTAGTCAGAACTTTATTTCTTAGATTATCAATTGATCACTCAGGATCTTTAAAAGCAATTAGAAGTGATAATGGAATGGAATTTAAAAATAAATCTTTTGATCACTTTTGTGCTGAAAATGGAATAGATCATCAATTTTATTCCCCATATGTACCTCAAAAAAATGGTGTTGTAGAAAGAAAGAACAGAAACTTAGTTGAGATGGCTAGCACTATGCTTGATGAATATCAAACTCCTAGGAAATTTTTGGTTGATGCGATTGCAATCGCTTGTTATGAAATCGTGTTTTCTTGCGCGCTAAGCTAGGAAAAACACTATATGAGCTCCGGTTTGGACATAGGCCTAGTGTTACGCACTTTCGGGTCTTTGGTTGCAAATGCTTTGTTAAGAAACATGGTAATCTTGATAAATTTAAATATAGATTCATTGATGGCATGTTTCTTGGTTACCCATCTCACACTAGAGGATACCGTGTGCTTCTACCTGGAACTAACAAAATTGTGGAGACTTGTGAAGTTTCTTTTGATGAAGTTAGCCCATGTACTAGCTCCGGTGCTGCAGGACCAGATCCATATCCTTAGGGGGAGGGTATTTTCGAAGAAGAAGAAGAGCTGGTGATACTACCTGATAGTTCCGAAGCTGACACGTGTCCAACCTCGAACATTGAACAAGCTCCGACGACCACCATTGTTGGTCCAGATCCTCCTCAAGCCACAAGCTCATCGATTTGTGATGAACATGAAGAAGAAGAAGCTTGTGAAGTGTCCACTCCCCTCCGGGTTCTCAAAATTCATCCTGCACAACAGATTATTGGAAGCTTCCAGGAACGAGTTACACGGTCCAGGTTTTGCGATCCAAACTCTCATGCTCATTCTGCCTTTGTTGCTTCTTTTGAACCCAAAGATATATCACACGCACTCACTAATGAATCTTGGATTATTGCCATGCAAGAAGAGTTAGAAAATTTTGAAAGAAATAATGTTTGAAAACTTGTATCTCCTCCTAAAGGTCACACTTTAATTGGAACTAAATGGGTGTTTAAAAATAAACAAAGTGAGGATGGGGTTGTGGTTAGGAATAAGGCTAGGTTGGTTGCTCAAGGTTTCACTCAAGTCGAAGGTCTGGATTTTGATGAAACTTTTGCTCCCGTTGCTAGATTAGAAGCCATAAGAATTTTGTTAGCTTTTGCTGCATCTAAAGGTTTTCAGCTATATCAAATGGATGTTAAAAGTTCTTTTCTTAATGGCTACATAGATGAGGAAATTTATGTCAAACAACCACCGGGTTTTGAAAATTCAGATTTTCCTAATCATGTTTACGAATTGTCCAAAACCTTGTACGGTCTCAAACAAGCCCCTAGAGCATGGTATGATAGGTTAAAAACATTCTTACTTGAAAAGGGGTTTACAATGGGCAAGGTTGTTAAAACTCTTTTTGTTCTTAAGCATGGCAATGACTCATTATTCGTTCAAGTGTATGTGGATGATATTATCTTTGGTTGTGCTTCTCATGATCTTGTGTCCAAGTTTTCAGCTCTGATGAGTTCAGAATTTGAGATGAGTATGATGGGAGAACTCACGTACATTTTGGGGCTGCAAATCAAGCAAACCAAGGAGGATACCTTTGTGCATCAAACGAAGTATACAAAATACCTCCTAAGGCACTTCAACATGTACAAAAGCAAGCCTCTATGGACACCAATGGGAACAACAACAAGAACACTTGAACTTGATGAAGATGGTGAACCCGTGGATCAAAAAGAATATAGAAGCATGATCGGATCACTTTTGTACCTCACGACATCAAGACCGGACATACAATTCAGCGTATGTCTTTGTGCACGGTTTCAAGACTCCCCACGGGCTTCACATCGTCAAGCCGTCAAAAGGATTCTCAAGTACTTACATAGAACTCAAGAATTTGGCATTTTTCTTCCTTCTTCCTCAACTGTTACTTTGAAAGCTTTTTCCGATGCTGATTTTGGAGGTTGTAGGATTGATAGGAAAAGTACTTCCGGTGCTTGTCATTTTCTTGGTAATTCACTTGTTGCTTGGTCCTCTAGAAAACAAAATTCGGTTGCACAATCCACAGCAGAATCTGAATATGTAGCTACTGCTAGTGCTTGCTCACAAATTCTTTGGATTGTTCAAACACTTAAGGACTATGGGGTTGATCTAGATAGTGTTCCACTATTTTGTGATAACACTAGTGCCATTTGCATTGCTAAAAACCCCGTGCAACATTCTAGAACTAAGCATATTGATATTAGGTATCACTTTCACCGTGATAATGTTGAAAAAGGAAACATTGTGCTTCACCATGTAGATACCGAACAACAATTGGCTGACATTTTTACCAAACCTTTGGATTTCACTCGTTTTTGTTACATTCATAGCGAAATAGGGGTTATGCATCCTCATGGCTTAAATTGAGGGGGAGTTTTCAAACCCTAGAAGTCTATGTGGGAATCTGAAATTAAAATAATATGAGCATAGTATTTCATACATATATGACTTTGTGATTCCTTTTACATGTTAAAATTCTTACTACATTACTCGTGTTATACATGTTGTAGTTTTTGCCATGTCTAGTAATTAGAATAATTACTTACACTAAATCTGGTCATGATCGAACGTTCTTGCTATTTTGAACTTGTTGCATGCTCATAAGTGCTTTTAATAATGAAGATTTAATCAATCAACTATTCACATGTTTAGCTCTTATGATCAAATAAAAATGAGAAAAGATCAAGAGAATATACATGCATCGCACTTCTTCTTTTGAGATGGCTTATCATTGCACTTAGATATGAACTTGGAAGAAGTTATGTATGACTAAAACCATGTCCTTAAGCTTCTGATTTTCAAATGACATAGGCTTGGCTTGGTTGGTTAGAATAAGGCAGATGCGCATATAATCTCTTGCAAATATCATATGATCTAAATATTTGCTTTGAAAAATAATAAAATGCAGCAACAAGTGTCATGCTTTCAGGTATTCAAATAGTTAAGTTTGTGAGATCATGACTTGCTTAAATTGAAAATTACACTTGATCTCTAGCATGGCTTACACTACTTTATGTATCTCATTGATGTGATAGTGTAAGTTACTTGATAGTATAACTTGGATGAGCATTGTTCTATATGTATATGTTATAATGTGCTCATAACAATTAAAAAGTTCTCTCTTGAACCTTGCTGAATACATTGTCAAAGGGGGAGAGATAATATGTGCATGGGGAGAGATAATGAGAAATATGTATAGGGGGAGAGATTTGATTTTAAAACAAAGGGGGAGAAATTGTTTTCAAAACTTTTAATATGAATAAGCTAGTGTTCGGATTTTAAGTGGTGTTGCCAATGCATTCATCAAGGGGGAGATTGTGAGACCTGTGTGTGCTGAATACATTGGCTTGTACTGAATACATTGGCTTTGATGATAAAAGTTCTGAAATTCTGCTAAAACATCTTTTTTTTGCAAGGTCCGACGTAAGGTCCGGTATGTTTTGCTAGGTCCGACTTATGTTGGTTAGCTCCGGCATGTCTTTGATAGCTCCGGCATGTCTTTGTTAAGCTTCGACATGTTTCTCTAGCTCCGGCTTTTTGGTTGACTAGTTCTGACTAGTTTTGGTTAGCTCCGGCGCTAGGTCTGACTGGCTTTGATTAGCTTCGGCACTAGGTCCGACTAGCTTTGTTAAGCTCTGGCGCTAGGTTGTACTAGCTTTGGTAAGCTCCGGCGCTAGGTTGTACTAGCTTTGGTAAGCTCCGGCTCAAGTTCCAGTTAGCTTTGGCAAGGTCTGGAGCTAGTTTGCAATGTTCCTGCTTTTACTTTGAAATATTTCGAACTTGTTTTACACTTATGGAAAGGTTGCTTAGTATTATTTTTTGATGTGTTTTGGTGGTTAAGGCTTATATCATTTTGTTGTGCTTTGCAACATGCTTATGTGAGGTGCTCATGTAAGGTGTTGTAGTTTCAGAACTGACTTGAGTCAAGTCACGGACTTGGGCTTGTACGGATTGGTTGTTTATTCATGTGCAGGTGTTGCTTGAGTTCAAGTCATGGTTGATGACAGGATCCTTTGGACTAGTCTCAGGGAGGATATGAGGTTCCAACAACCAAATTCGGGAGGAATTGTGGTTGAGCGGGTCAGGAGGTCGCGCAGGATGATTGAATCAAGGGCAGTGCATATGAAGGTTACTGGACATCGAAGGAAGGTGTTTGCATGTATGCATGCGGTGCATGACGTGGCAACATGGTTCCGAAGATGGTTTATGGATGGGAAGATCTGGTTGGGAGGATCGGATCGTATCGGTTGATGACTTTGGCTGCGGCAGAGTCAGTTATGACTCGGTATAGAATGTATCGAGTTGGTTATGATAGGATTTTGTGTGGGTCACGAATTTGAGTTGTTTTAGGAATGTGGGATACGTTCCTAAGGTGTTTGGAAGTCTTAATATTGCTTCTATCTGCGTATAGAAGAGTCCTAAGCAGTTATGGAAAGTTTCAATTTGTGATTGGTGTAGGATTGGAGTCCTAGATAAGATTGGGTTGACCTAAGGGATGGTTATATAAGCAAGGGAGGCCAAAGTTCGTGGTGCACGACTTGGGGCTGTTCCTATTGTGTTCTATTGAATAAAATTCATAGTTTGAAGGAACTTTTGTGCCTTGTTCGTCCGACTTGTTCCAGACAAGTTTTACTCGTCGAGTTTCTGGGCAGCACTACCTTTCATCGGTGGTTTTATCATAACTCGAGTTTTACAGATCCAATTGATTTGATTCCTTTTGGGTTGTCTTCAAAACTTGATTATCTATCGTCTGTCAAAATTTCACAGTCATTGGATTTGTGGTTTCTGATCTACACAAGTTTCTTTGCAGTGTTCCAGAACTGGTTTTCTCAGGTAGGACAGATTGACCTTTGTTCGATCTTTCGATCATAACTTGAGTTTCTCTCGACGGATTTGAGTGATTCTTCTTGTGTTTTCTTCGTGACTTGATTCTCTATGATATATATCACTTTTGTCACGGTAGAACACGTTTAGATTAGTTTCACACACAATTTCTCCAACAGATCGTTTTTCTGCCGAAGGGGTTGAGATTTAATTGTTTCTGTTGCGTTAGATTTTTAATCTACCATTCACCCCCCTCTGGTAGCTTTTCACGTGCTCTTCGATCCTACAAGCCCGGAGGAAAGTGATGTGCGCGAGTTTCTATTTGTTGTTCAGACCTCCCGATATACGGGTGGTCTGAGCAGCGTCAGAACCGATTTGGACGACCTAGACGGGAATGTCGGTGTCGCTGCTTGGTTGCACGCGAAGTGCGGAGGTTGAGCCTCGGTGACGAATGCTCGGAGGTTTCGGAGCTTGCTCCTTTCCGGATTCTTCCTCCTGCGCTGTGGCAAGCGCGTGGAGTTCTTCCAGAGCAGTAACTCCGGCGGTACGATCTCCGCGGATCTGGAGAACACCTGCTGGTGTTGGCATCTTCAACACCATGTAGCCATAATGAGCCGCAGTCATGAATTTGTACAAGGCTGGCCTGCCCAAGATGGCGTTGAATGGCAAGTTGATCTACGCCACGTCGAAGACCAACTTCTCGGTCCTATAATTCTCCTGAGTCTCGAAAGTCACCGGGAGAGTAATGGCACCGAGTGGAGTGATGGCCCCCGGAGCTACTCCGGAGAAAGGTTGGGAGGGGCGAAGATTCGAAGCTCGGAGTTGAAGCTTGACGAAAGCTTCAAAGCTTATGAGGTTCAGCCCCGAACCTCCGTCCACCATTACATTGTGGAGCTGGATGTTGTTAATGGTTGGAGATACCATGAATGGGAATTGGCCAGCTCTGATCATGTTCCAAGGGCAGACTGAAGCATCGAAAGTGATGGCAGTGTCCATCCACTTCTGGTGTGGCTCCGCCTAGGCGGTGGGAGCTACTGAGGCCATGTCCCACTGCATTGTCTTGAGGACACGGCGGGAGGTGATGTCCCGCGAACCACCAAAGATGGTGTTCATGGTCTTCCGGCGCTCGTTGTCGCAGACGTCGAAGTCATCATCAACGGAGGTGTAAACAAACTTCAAGACCTTTTTAGGGTCCTGAAAGCCTAACTCCTCTTTAGTCGGAGCTTCATCGAATTTTTGTTTTCCTTCCCTTTGATGGAAAGGAACTTCTTCCCGGCACTTGTTATAGCGCTCGGCAAGGTTCTGGACCTCTCGGTAGCCTTCCAGGTTGTGGCTGTTCGACTTGTGTATGGGACACCACATCTTGGAGCTGCCACCATCTTCAGACGATAGCCGAGATTGTTTCTCGGGGCGTGCCCCCCAGCCACCCGGAGCTGCAGCAGCTGCAGCAGTGGGTGGGCCGGCCAAAGGCTTCTTCTTGCCGTTGGACTTTTTCTTCTTCTTGCCACTCCCGGAGGTAGCGGCTTCACCCTTGGAGGACTTTTTGTTGTCCTCCGGAGGTGGTTGGGAGTGCATTTCACGGCCCTCCATAGCTTTGGCACACTTGTCTGCCAAGCTGAAGAGTTCTGTGGCGCTGGTGACTTCCTTAGTCGCCAGCTTCTCCAACATCTTCTTGTCTCGAATGCCCTGTCTGAATGCCACAATAATAGAAGCGCTTGAGATAGAAGGTATGGTGTTTCTTACCTGGGAGAACCTATGGATGAAGGATCACAGGGACTCTCCCCCCTTCTGCTTGACAGCAAAAAGGTCCAGTTTCGTGCCTGGTCAGGTGTATGAGCTCCCGAGATTGGCGGTGAACTGTTGGCACAACTCCGCCCAACTATTTATGGAGTCAGGTGGAAGGCTCGTGAACCAAGACCTGATGGTCCCAGTTAAGGCCATAGGGAAATAATTGGCCATCATGACCTCATTTCCCCCAGCCGCAAGGATAGCGGTGGAGTAGATTTGGAGAAATTCAGCGGGGTTAATAGTCCCGTCAAATTTCTCCAGCAAATGAGGCCGGAACTTCTGTGGCCATCTGACCATGCGTAGGTGCATAGCCAAGGCAAAACAGCCTCCTCCTACTCCCTCAGGAGCATGATTGTCCCGAGCCTCTCGCCTCTCGCGAGCATGCTCGATGTGGACGCGGTCGTCCTGTTGCCGGTAATGATGATCGAGCTCCGCCGGGAGGTCGTGAGTTGAAAGCCTTGTTACCGTGTGAGTACGTCGCGCCCCGGAAGGCAGCGACGTCGCCTGTTGAGATGCAGCACGCCTCCTGTGTTGCGAAGCTTGCGGACTAAGTCTACCTAAAAAGGTCCGACGTTGCGATGGGGCCCGCCCCGAGGGGGGAGAACCTTGATTGCTGATGCCATTGGCTGCAGCTACAACCAGATGATCCACATTAGCTCTCCACTACTCCATTACACCCTGGGGTGCTCCTGGAGGCGGTGGACATTGGAGAAGAGCACGCGCAGCATTAAGCATGTATTCGGGGTTGTTGTTCGCCGATGCAGTGATCGACGCGGACGCCCGATCTCGCTGTCCGGGTTGATTCATCAGAGCAGACGTTGGCGGTGGTGGCATGACTCCTGCTGGGGCCACAGCACCTGCTAGCTGCTGCATGTTGGAGGGATTGCCTCCAGCAAGTTGCTCAGCATGGTTACCGTTGGATGATCCAGCAGTAGAATTCACCATCTTTGAATCTCAGGCGTCCCCTCCCCGGCGCGCCAACTGTCGGAGTCAGGTTCCGGTAATTCTCCCGGTACTACTGTTATTAGCCCGCGGAGTTTCTTAGTTCGGTTGGGACACGCGGTGATTCAAAACAAGATGGTGACTGGACACGAGGATTTACGTGGTTCGGGCCGCCTGAGCATAATACCCTACTCCACGGGTGTGTTGTTGTTGTTGTATTGGGTGTATAAGAGCGTGGGCCAGAGAGAGAGGCCAAAAAAGTCTCCTTGTGTATCGATCGGCCAACCCTTTTATAGGTCAAGGGTTGGCCGTTACATCATTAGCCTGGCCCGACATGTGGCCCTGGCAGTTACTGATGCCTAATACGTAGTTAATGTGCTTAATTCCCCTTAATAGCGTAATAACGACTTTTAATGGTGGTGTTACTCGTATTAAGGGTCATCCGATCATGTGTCATTAAGATAGCATTAATGACACATAATCAGGTCTTGAAGTCTTTAATGTCCCTTGAAGGTCCGAGCCGTTGGAGGTCCACCAATCTGCCTCTTGAGGTTGAAGGTCCGGCGGTTGGACTCATGGCAGCTTCGGAGCTTACTATCTTGGACGAGTAGGTCCGGTGCCATTGTACACGTGTCAGTACCAGAGCTTCCCTCTGTCGGGGTTAGGTCCGAGGGTGCCACACATGTATCTAGTCCGGAGCTTTCCCAGGTATGGATTGTAGCTCCGGTTTTATGATACACGTGATGGCACTGGGACTAACCATACGAGGAAGGCATGTCTAGTTTCGAGTGACACGTGGGGCCTTCGGGGGTCTTCAACTCAGATAGGTGGAGTTCCTTTGCACTCTTTGCAGTTCCAAGGGGTATCCGGTACGCAGGGTACCGACCGTTTTAATCTATCATTCACCCCCCCTTTGGTAGCTTTTCACAGGCTTTTCGATCCTACACAAATTGGGTTTTCTTGCGAGCTAAGCTAGGATAAACACCATATGAACTTCGATTTGGACATAGGTCTAGTGTTACACACTTTAAAGTCTTTGGTTGTAAATGCTTTGTGAAGAACAGACAATCCTAATAAATTTGAAGTTAGATCTGTTGATGGCTTGTTTCTTGGTTATCCATCTCACACTAGATGCTACCGTGTACTTTTACTTGACAATAACAAAATTGTCAAAACTTGTGAAGTGTCTTGATGAAGCAAGCCATGGTACTGGCTCTAATATTGCAGGTCAAGATGCATACCCGCAGGAGGAGAGTATTTTAATGAAGATGAAGAAGAAATGGTGTTGCTGCCCAAAATTTTAGAAGTAAACAATGTCATTCCTTCTCCAGATGTTGCTCCACTAGTAGCACCAATGTTCAATATTGTTGGTTCAGATAATCCTCAAGCCACAAGCCCCTCGATTTGTGATCAACATGAAAAAAAAGATGCTTGTGAAGTGCCTACTCCCCTCTACATCATCAAAAGTCATCCATCACAGCAGATTATTCGAAGCTTGCCCGATTGAGTCACATGGTCCATGTTTTATGATTCGAACTCTCATGGTCATTCTGCTTTTGTTGCTTCTTTTGAACCCAAACACCTATCACATGCGCTCTAATGAATTTTGGATCAATGCCATGCAAGAAGATTTAGAAACATTTTAATGAAATAATGTTTGAAAACTTGTTCCTCCAACTAATGATCACATATTGATAGGAATTAAATGGGTGTTCTAAAAACAAATAAAGTGAGGATGTGGTTATGATTAGGAATAAAGCAAGGCTGGTTGCTCAAGGTTTCACAAAAGTTAAAGTCTAGAATTTGATGAAACTGTTGCTCCTGTGGCAAGATTAGAAGCCATAAGAATTTCATTAGCATTTGTTGCATCTAAAGGTTTCAAGTTATATCAAATGGATGTGACAAGTGCTTTTCTTCATGACTACATAGATGAGGTGGTTTATGTTTGTCAATGTTTCGGAAACCGACTAGTAAGTTTGTATTGAATTACGTTTGTCTTCGTATGGCTAGCTATAAAAAAACGAGAGATTTATCCTCATTCGGGCAAAAAAGGGCCTACGTCTAGATGGAGTCTATCTGTGATCTTAGTTAGCTCAAAAGGTGAGAGAACATATTACAAGCGAGCCTTGCTCGAGTATATGAATTCTAGGAAAGTAAGAACTTGTATGAAAGTAATGTGTAAGAGAAAACGAACACGGGCTTATGAAAAGTAAGTCACGAACGCAAGTGCGTCAAAGAAAAAGGGTGCATGTGCACCAAAGGAAAAGTGCGTAAGGAAATGGGTAAGGTAAATGCGTAAAATAAAATGTGTATAGTTGCTGCGAATACATCGTGAATTCACCATCCTCACGGAAGGCCTTGGGGGTCCTTTTATTGGGGGTGAGGCGGTCCAATGTATTCGACATTCCTCATAGTGGGGATGGATTTACAGTGTTCATTCTATGCATCCGATCTGTCTGGGGTGCAGAAGCTTCAGTCCTGGCTTCTTCTTGGTCTCCAAGGAACCATCCTGTGGGTGAGGTTACTGCCCATCTGACGTCGGATGGGACGGATGGCAGGCTTCCTCTGCAATAGGTCACATTGTGGGTTCACCACCCATGCCTAAGTTACCACGTCCACCATCCATCATAAATGCCCCCAACTAGCCACCTCTCCCGGGTCCGAGCCCAAGAGGAATCATCTGCCCGACATCTTGGTTGGGACTTGGGTAGACTAGATACCCTAAGCTCGACTGGCAGGGCATTGGTGGCAGGCCCCTTCTCAAAAGGAGGGTAGCATCAATCTGTAGCTGTGTAATAGTCATGTACCGTCGGGTCCCGTATGTTAGGTATCCTGGGTCAAAACACTATTAGTGGTAAGTAACCACTGAGTTTGAAAATCCAGATTTTCCTAATCATGTTTACAAATTGTCCAAAGCCTTGTATGGTCTCAAACAAGCTCCTAGAGCATGGTATGATAAGTTAAAAACATTCATACTTGAAAAGAGGTTTATCATGGGCAAGGTAGGTAAAACTCTTTTTTTATTATGATCGGCAATGATTCACTATCCGTTGAAGTGTATGTGGGTGATATTATCTTTTGTTGTGCTTCTCATGATCTTATGTCCAAGTTTTTAGCTATGATGAGTTTAGAATTTGATATGATCGTGATGGTAGAACTCACATACTTTTTGGGCAAATCAAGCAAACCAAGGAGGGAACCTTTGTTCATCAAATAAAGTACACTAAAGATATACTTGGGTGCTTCAACATGGAAAATAGGAAGCCTCTTCAGATACCAAAGGGAACAAAAGCAACACTTGAACTTGATAAAGATGATGAACCCGTGGATAAACAGGAATATAGAAGCATGATCGGGTCACTTTTGTACATCGCAGCATCAAGATCGGACATAGGCGTATGTTTTTGTGAACAATTCCAAGCTCCTCCATATGCATCACATCGTTAAGCCGTCAATTGGATTCTCAGGTACTTACATGGAACACAATATTTTTTGGAATTTTCTTCCTTCTTCCTCAACGTTACATTGGAAGCTTTTCCGAATACTGATTTTGGAGGTTGTAGGATTGATAGGAAAAGTACTTCAGGTGCTTGTTATTTTCTTAGAAACTCACATGTTGCTTGGTACAATAGAAAACAAAGTTCAGTTGCACAACCAACGACCGAAATCTGAATCTATAGTTGCTGTTAGCGCCTGTTCACAAATTTTTTGGACTGTTCAACCACTTAGGGACAATGGGATTGATCTAGATAGTGTTCCACTATTTTGAGACAACACTAGTGCTATTTGCATCGTTAAAAACCCCATGCAACATTCTGGAACAAAGCACATTGTTATTAGGTATCATTTTCTCAATCGTAATGTTGAAAAAGGGAAAATTGTGCTTCTCCATATACATACCGAACAACAATTGGCTCACATTTTTACAAAACCTTTGGATTTCACTTACTTTTCTTCCATTCCTAGTGAAATATTGGTTATTCATCCTCATGGCTCAAATTGAGGGGAGTTTTGCAAATTGAGAAGTCCATGTGTGAATCTAAAATTTAAAATAATATAAGCATTATTGTTTCATACATATATGACTTTGTGATTCCTTTTGAAATGCTGAAAGTTCTTATTACATTACTCAAGCTATACATTTTGTAGTTTTTGCCATGACTAGTTGTAGGATCAAAGAGCACGTGAAAATCTACCAGAGGGGGGCGAATGGTAGATTAAAAAATCTTACGCGCAGCGGAAACAATTAAATCCCAACCTCTTCGGCAGAAAAATGATCTGTTAGAGAAATCGTGTGTGAAACTAATCTAAACATGTTTCACCATGACAAAATTGATATATATCAGAGAGAACCAAGTCACAAAGAAAATATAAGAAGAATAACTCAAATCCGTCGAGAGAAACTCAAATTATGATGGAAAGATCGAACAAGGGTCAATCTGTCCTACCCGAGAAAAACAGTTCTAGAACGCTGCAAAAAAACTCGTGTAGATCAGATACCACAAATCCAATGACCGTGAAATTTTGACAGATGATATATAATTAATATTTGAAGACAACCCAAAATGAATCACATCAATTGGATCTGTAAAACTCGAAGTTATGATAAAACCACTGATGAAAGGTAGTATTGTCTAGAAACTAGGTAGTATTGTCTAGAAACTCGACGAGTAAAACTTGTCTGGAACAAGTCGGATGAACAAGGCACAAAAGTTCCTTCAAGCTACAAATTTTATTCAATAGAACACAAGAGGAACAGCCCCAAAGTCGTGCACCACGAGCTCTGGGCTCCCTTGCTTATATAACCATCCCTTAGGCCAACCCAATCTCAATTAGGACTCCAATCCTACTCCGTTCATGAATCGAAACTTTCCATAACTGCTTAGGACTCTTCTATACGCAGATAGAAGCAATATTAAGACTTCCAAACACCTTAGGAATGTATCCCACATTCCTAAAACAACTTAAATTTGTTACCCACACGAAATCCTAACATAACCAACTCGATACTTTCCATACCAAGCCATAACCGACTCCACCGCAGCCAAAGTCATCAACCGGTACGATCTGATCCTTCCAACCAGATCTTCCCATCCATAAACCATCTTCGGAACCATGTTGCCACGTCATGCACCGCATTCATATGTATGAACACCTTCCTTCGACGTCCAATGACCTTCATATGCACTGCCCTTGGTTCAATCATCATGCGCGACCTCCTGACCCGCTCAACCACAATTCCTCCTGAATTTGGTTGTTGGAACCTCATCTCCTCCCTGAGACTAATCCAAAAGATCCTTTCACCAGCCATGACTTGAACTCAAGCAACACCTGCACATGAACAAACAACCAATCCGTACGAGCCCAAGTCCGCGACTTGACTCAAGTCAGTTCCTAACACAACACCTTACGTGAGCACCTCACATAAGCATGTTGCAAAGCATATCAAAACGATATCAGCAATATCAACCAAAAACGCACCAAAAACTTAGTAAAAGAATACTAAGCAACCTTTCCATAAGTGTAAAGCAAGTTCGAAACATTTCACATGAAAATTTGGAACATTACGATCAAGCTCCGAACCGTACCAAAGCTAACCGGAGCTTGAGCCGGAGCTTACCAAAGCTAGTACAACCTAGCGCCGGAGCTAACCAAAGCTAGTCTGACCTAGCGCCGGAGCTAACCAAAACTAGTACAACCTAGCGCCGGAGCTAACAAAAACTAGTTAGAACTAGTCATCCCAAAAGTCGGAGCTAGAAAAACATGTCGGAGCTAACCAACATAAGTCGAACCTAGCAAAACATATCGGAGCTTATCAAAGACATGTCGGAGCTATCAAAGACAAAGCTCACCGGAGCTACCCAAAAACATGTCGGACCTAGACAAAGAAAGTCGGACCTATTGTCGGACCTTGCAGAAGCTCAGAGCTAGGGTCGGACCTTGCTAAAAAGATGTTATGGCAGCATTCAAAACTTTTATTGTCAAAGCCAATGTATTCAGCACACATAGGTCTCACAATCTCCCCCTTGATGAATGCATTGGCAACACCATTTAAAATCCGAACATTGGCATAAAAAGTTTTAAGAACAATTTTCCCTTTTTTTAAAAATCAAATGAGATAGAAATAAATTTGTCTCCCCCCTATACATATTTCTCCCCCTTGAAAAATAAATTTCTCTCCCCCCCTATACATATTTCTCCCCCTTGCATAATTTACCATATTATCTCTCCCCCTTTGACAATGTATTCAGCAAGTTTCAAAAGAGAAATTTTAATTGTTGTTAGCATATTATAACATATACATATAA
The DNA here is from genome assembly GCA_036927565.1 of Tuctoria greenei. Classification (NCBI taxonomy): domain Eukaryota; kingdom Viridiplantae; phylum Streptophyta; class Magnoliopsida; order Poales; family Poaceae; genus Tuctoria; species Tuctoria greenei. Next base: position 136,964,355 of record JAYESD010000001.1, on the reverse strand, counting down.
AACAAAGCTCATCCAAGTCATACTATCAAGTAACTTACACTATCACAACAATGAGATACATAAAGTAGTGTAAGCCATGCTAGAGATCAAATGTAATTTTCAATTTAAGCAAGTCATGATCTCACAAACTTAACTATTTCAAAACCTGAAAGCATGACACTTGTTGCTGCATTTTATTATTTTTCAAAGCACAAGTTTAGATCATATGATGTTTGCAAGAGATTATATGCGCATCTGTCTTATTTTAACCAACCAGGCCAAGCCTATGTAATTTGACAATCAGAAGCTTAAGGACATGGTTTTAGTCATACACAACTTCTTCCAAGTTTATATCTAAGTGCAATGATAAGACATCTCAAAAGAAGAAGTGCGATCATGCATATTCTCTTGATCTTTTCTCAACTTATATTTGTTCACAAAAACTCAACATGTGAGTTGATTGCTTGATTAATTCTTTATGATTAAAAACACTTGTGAGCATGCAACATGTTCAAAACAGCAAGAAAGTTCAACCATGACCAGATTTAGTGTAAGTAATTATTCCAATTACTAGACATGGCAAAAACTACAAAATGTATAACACGAGTAAAGTAGTAAGAACTTTCAGCATGTAAAAGGAATCAAAAAGTCATATATGTATGAAATACTATGCTCATATTATTTTAATTTCAGATTTACACATAGACTTCCCAAGTTTCAAAACTCCCCCTCAATTTAAGCCATGAGGATGCATAACCCCTATTTCACTACGAATATAACAACAACGAGTGAAATCCAAAGGTTTTGTAAAAATGTCAACCAATTGTTGTTCGGTATCTACATGGTGAAGCACAATGTTTCCTTTTTCAACATTATCACAGAGAAAGTGATACCTAATGTCAATGTGCTTAGTTCTAGAATGTTGCACAGGGTTTTTAGCAATGCAAATGGCACTAGTGTCACAAAACAGTGGAACACTATCTAGATCAACCCCATAGTCCTTAAGTGGTTGAACAATCCAAACAATTTGTGAGCAAGCACTAGCAGCGGCTACATATTCAGATTCAGCTGTGGATTGTGCAACTGAGTTTTGTTTTCTAGAGGACCAAGCAACAAGTGTATTACCAAGAAAATGACAAGCACCCAAAGTACTTTTCCTATCAATCCTACAACCCCCAAAATCAGCATCAAAAAAAGCTTTCAAAGTAACGGTTGAGGAAGAAGGAAGAAAAATGTCAAATTCTTGAGTTCCATGTAAGTACCTGAGAATCCTTTTGATGGCTTGACGATGTGAAGCACATGGGGAGGCTTGAAACCATGCACAAAGACATACGCTGAATTGTATGTCTGGTCTTGATGCCGTGAGGTACAAAAGTGATCCGATCATGCTTCTATATTCTTTTTGATCTACGGATTCACCATCTTCATCAAGTTCAAGTGTTATTGCTATTCCCATTGGTGTCTGAAGAGGCTTGCTTTTGTCCATGTTGAAGCGCCTTAAGAGGTCTTTTGTATACTTCGTTTGATGCACAAAGGTACCCTCCAAGGTTTGCTTGATTTGCAGCCCCAAAAAGTACGTGAGTTCTCCCATCATACTCATCTCAAATTCTGAACTCATCATAGCTGAAAACTTGGACACAAGATCATGAGAAGCACAACCAAAGATAATATCATCCACATACACTTGAACGAATAATGAGTCATTGCCATGCTTAAGCACAAAAAGAGTTTTATCAAACTTTCCCATGGTAATCCCCTTTTCAAGTAAGAATGTTTTTAACCTATCATACCATGCTCTAGGGGCTTGCTTGAGACCGTACAAGGCTTTGGATAGTTTGTAAACATGATTAGGAAAATTTGAATTTTCAAAACCTGGTGGTTGTTTGACATAAACCTCCTCATCTATGTAGCCATTAAGAAAAGCACTTTTACGATCCATTTGATATAGCTTAAAACCTTTAGATGCAGCAAAAGCTAACAGAATTCTTATGGCTTCTAATCTAGCAACAGGAACAAAAGTTTCATCAAAATTTAGTCCTTCAACTTGAGTGAAACCTTGAGCAACCAACCTAGCCTTATTCCTAACCACAACTCCATCCTCACTTTGTTTATTTTTAAACACCCATTTAGATCCAATTAAAGTGTGACCTTGAGGTGGAGGTACAAGTTTCCAAACATTTTTTCGATCAAAATTTTCTAACTCTTCTTGCATGGCAATAATCCAAGATTCACTAGTGAGTGTGTGTGATATATATTTGGGTACAAAAGAAGCAACAAAAGCAGAATGAGTATGAGAGTTTGGATCGCAAAACCTTGACCGTGTAACTCGTTCGTGCAAGCTTCCAATAATCTGTTGCGGGGGATGATCTTTGTAAATCCATGGGGGAACAGATGTATCACAAGCTTCTTCTTCATTAGGTTCACCGCATAGAGGTGGTAGTCGGAGCGTGTTCAAAGTTCGGAGCTGGACACGTGTCAGCTTTGGAATTATCAGGTAGTATCATGGTCTCTTCTTCATCTTCAAAAATACCCTCCCCCTGAGGATATGGATCTGGTCCTGCAATACTGGAGCTAGTACCTGGGATAGCTTCATCAAAAGACACTTCACAAGTCTCAACAATTTTGTTAGTGTCAAGTAAAAACACAAGGTAGCCTCTAGTATGAGATAGATAACCAAGAAACATGCCATCAATGGATCTGGGTTCAAATTTATCAAGATTAACATGTTTCTTAACAAAGCATTTGCAACCAAAGACCCGAAAGTTTGTAACACTAGTCCTATGTCCAAACCGGAGCTCATATGGTGTTTTACCTAGCTTAGCGCGCAAGAAAACACGATTTGAGACATAACAAGCGGTTGCAATCGCATCAGCCCAAAATTTCCTAGGAGTTTGATATTCATCAAGCATAGTCCTAGCCATCTCAACTAAGGTCTTGTTCTTTCTTTCTACAACACTGTTTTGTTGAGGTACATATGGTGAAGAAAATTGATGATCTATTCCATTTTCAGCACAAAAGTGATCAAAAGATTGATTTTTAAATTCAGTTCCGTTATCACTTCTAATTGCTTTTAAAGATCCTGGGTGATCAATTGAAATCTAAGAAATAATGTTCTAAAGTGACTAAAAGCTTCATTCTTAGGTGCCATAAAGTAAACCCAAGAGTATCTAGAATAATCATCAACAATCACAAGAACATACCATTTACCTCCGAAGGATTGAACACGTGAAGGTCCTACGGTGTCAAGGTGCAAAAGTTGACCCGGTTCAGTTGACATGATAACTGTGAGAGGAGTATGTGAACCTGCAACCATCTTAGCATGTCTACAAGAAGAGCACACAATTTCTTTGTCCCCTTTAAGCTTAGGCAGCCCACGTATGCGATCAAGAGCACTAACACGCGTTAGGTGATCAAAGCCTACCTGACCAAGTCTACGATGCCAAAAATATAAGTCCTTTGAATCATTAGCAACTAGACACCTATGCTTAGAGGAAGACATATCAAAATCAGCTTTAAAAACTCTTCCAAACTGAGACATGTTAAAAATAATCTCACTATTTGAACCTACAACTTTGCAACAGTTTTTATTGAAAATAATTTCCAGATTTTCATCTAGCAATTGTGAAACAGAAAGCAAGTTGTATTTCAAATTTTTGACAAGTGCCACATCCTTCAAAGTGTAGTGATCATTTACTCTAAACGAACCCTTAGCAATTATAGGAGTTGAAGAATTATCGTCAAAAGTAACATTTTCTACACGTGACACAATGGAGAGGGAGGAGAACCATTCTTTGTTACCGGTCATGTGGCATGAGCATCCTGAATCCACAATCCATATGTTCTCCTTCCTCAAACGTGTAACCTACATAGAAGCACAATACGTCGATGACTCAATAAGGGGTTAGTCAAAAGGCATTTTGTAATCCAGTACTGAGTCATGCGACGTCCAGTAGGAACAACACGCGAAAGTTGTGACAAAACAGCAGGTTTATGAGTCAAAGGTTGAGGTTTTCTGTTCTTAACAATTGATTTAGAAGTTGTTACTCGTTTAGAGCAAATACCAGTAGCTCCGGAGGTGTGGACATTTGTTTCGAAAGAAACAGCTGAAGCTCCGGATGCACAAACCAAAGGTCCGAAAGCAAAAATTGAAGCTCCAGAGGGAACAACAGAAGGTCCGGGAGCTTTCGGAGCTATCGGAACTACCGGAGCTGTCTTTGCATGTCTCTTACCAGAGGGTCCAGAAGCTACCTTTTCAAATTTCTGACTCATTAAAGCAGGTTGCATGTTTCTAATGTTAGGTTTAGCATGAAAGTTATGAGATCTAGCAGACATTTTATTCTTTTTAATTTGTTTAGCTAGTCTATAACAAAAAACTATGACATGACCATCTTTATAAAATAAGTACAATGAAATTTAATTTTGTAATCATGTCTAGATGAGCACCCAGCATTAGAAACAGAATTAGAAAGCACTCCTGCAGATTCAAAGATCACATCCTTTTGTTTAGGGACAATTTTGATTAAACCTCTTCAAAATGATTTTACAATTTGAGGTGGATGTGTTTTAGAATAAACATGAGAATCAAAACCTAAACCAGTTTTATCATTACAAGATTTGGATGAACTCAGTAGCAAGTTTAGATTTTTGTTCCCAACACAAAATTGCTCTAGCGTCCTATTAATGTCATCAAGCCTTTTAGAAAATTCTAGGCAGTTTTCACATGAAGTTTTTCCTTTTAATTTGCAGTTTGAACAATTCTTAACTTCATGAGTACATAAAGCATTGTTTAGAATGAAAATTATATTTATTGCGTCTTTTAGTTTCTTATCAAGATTGTCACATGTAGAACAATGCAAATCATCTATTGAACAGGAAGCATCTTTTAAGTTTTTATCAATAAGTGCAGCAAGCTCTCTGTTCTTTTCAATTTCAAGTTTAAGTCTATCTAGAGTAGAGGAATGTGCACATCTTAATGTGGACAATTGTTCATAGATTAAATCACACGAGGGACAAGAATCATCATTAGGAATCAAGGTTTTCAAATGGTTGATTTCATATTCTAGTGATTCAATTTTAGCAGCATTATCCCTAAGCTTTTTTTTTCCTTTTTCTTAAGAATAATAGTTGCACGAGAAATTGCATCACACTTTTCGTTGCAGGTAGAACATACCTCATCGTCTTCACTGTTGTGTTATGCATCCTCCTTACTTGATCTTGATCTTGTTTTGTCTGCCATTAAGCATAAGTTGGCCAGATCGTCATCATCTTCATCACTTTCAAAGTCTACATCACTTGAACTGAGTTCTTGAAGTGCGGTGATGAAGCTGTTAATCATCTTGCGTCCTATGGTACCCTTCTTTTTCTTGTTGGGATTTCTAGAGGTGGTCTTGACCTTGTTCTGTTTTTTTTTCACGGGTAGTAGGACCTGAAAGGTTAGGGCATTCTGTACGAAAGTGTCCTGTCTTACCACATTCAAAACAGTGTTGAGGTCCGGAGCTTCCTCTCCTTCTAGTTGTCACATTTTGCAATGCTTTTGAGAATCTAGTTGAGATGAGTGTCAACTCCTCTTCTGGAAATTCCTCGATCTGCTCCAGGGTTAGTGAGGACGACAAAGAAAGAGTATTGCAAGATGATGATTGGCCAGAGCTAGACATATCACATTGTGAGACAAATGCAATAGACTTATTTGGGTTCTTACGTGATAAGATGTCAATTTCATGAGTTTTTAGTTTAGAATAAATCACATCTAATGTAAGAAAACACATGACAGTTGATTCACGAATAGATGTTACTTTCATCTCCCAAATTGACATGTCTAATGCACTAAGAAGTTGCCTAGCATTCTCATCATCAAAAAAGTTAACATTGACACTACGTAAGTTGCTGAGAATTTTATTGAAGCGAGCAAAGAGGTCATCGATAGACTCACCGGGTTGCATCTCGAAATGCATATATTTCTTTTTGAACATATCTTGTTTTACCTCCTTGATAGCGTTGGAGCCTTCATGATAATCACAGATAGCTCTCCAAATATCGTATGCTGATCGGAGGTGCGCAAGACGATCAAAGTCGCTTTGAGTGAGTCCCTGTATGATCAAGTTGCGAGCCTTGTTGTTTTTGTCGACATCCTACAGGTTCGTAGCCGTAACTTGATCATTAGGTGGCACTTCATAAGGCTTCTACACCTTCTCCCATATTGTGAAGCCTTGCGCCTGGATGAAAGCCTCCATGCGTGCCTTCCAAACCTGAAAATCAATACTGGCAAACACACAAGGTTTGGCGGAGTATTTCTCCATAATGATTAGTCAAAAAACACGTGCAAATCACAAAAATTGGAGCACCGTGGCTCTGATACCAATTGTAGGATTGAAAAGCACGTGAAAAGCTACCAGAAGGGGGTGAATAACGCCTTAATAGCGTAATAACGCCTTTAAAAGGTGGCATTACTGGTATTAAGGTTCATCCGATCGTGTGTCATTAAGATAGCATTAATGACACATAATCAGTTCTTGAAGTCTTTAATGTCCCTTGAAGGTCCGAGCCGTTGGAGTTCCACCAATCTGCCTCTTGAGGTTGAAGGTCTGGCGGTTGGACGCATGGCAGCTCCGAAGCTTACCGTCTTGGACGAGTAGGTCCGGTGCCGTTGTACACGTGTCGGTACCGGAGCTTCCCTCTATCGGGGGTTAGGTCCGGGGGTGCCACACTGGTATCTAGTCCGGAGCTTTTCCAGGTATGGATTGTAGCTCCGGTTTTATGATACATGTGGTGGCACTGGGACTAACCATACGAGGGAGGCAGGTCTGGTTCCGATTGACACGTGGGGCCTTCGGGGGTCTTCAACTCAGATAGGTGGAGTTCCTTTGCACTCTTTGCAGTTCCAAGGGGTATCCGTACGCAGGGTACCGACAGTTTTAATCTATCATTCACCCCCCTTTGGTAGCTTTTCACAGACTTTTTGATCCTACACAAATCGTGTTTTCTTGCAAGCTAAGCTAGGAAAAACACCATATGAACTTCGATTTGGACATAGGTCTAGTGTTACACACTTTAGAGTCTTTGGTTGTAAATGCTTTGTGAAGAACAGACAATCCGTATAAATTTGAAGTTAGATCTGTTGATGACTTGTTTCTTGGTTATCCATCTCACACTAGATGCTACCGTGTACTTTTACTTAACACTAACAAAATTGTCAAAACTTGTGAAGTGTCTTTTGATGAAGCAAGCCATGGTACTGGCTCTAATATTGCAGATCAAGATGCATATCCACAGAAAGAGAGTATCTTAATGAAGATGAAGAAGAAATGGTGTTGCTGCCCAAAATTTTAGAAGCAAACAATGTCGTTCCTGCTCCAGATGTTGCTCCACTAGCAGCACCAATGTTCAATATTGTTGGTTCAGATAATCCTCAAGCCACAAGCCCTTCGATTTGTGATCAACATGAAAAAGAAGATGCTTGTGAAGTGCCTACTCCCCTCTGCATCATCAAAAGTCATCCATCACAGCAGATTATTTGAAGCTTGCCCAAACGAGTCACACGGTCCATGTTTTATGATCCGAACTCTCATGGTCATTCTGCTTTTGTTGCTTCTTTTGAACCCAAACATCTATCACACGCGCTCTAATGAATTTTGGATCAATACCATGCAAGAAGATTTAGAAACATTTGAAATAAATAATGTTTGAAAACTTGTTCCTCCAACTAATGATCACATATTGATAGGAATTAAATGGGTGTTCTAAAAACAAATAAAGTTAGGATGTGGTTATGATTAGGAATAAAGCAAGGCTGGTTTCTCAAGGTTTCACAAAAGTTGAAAGTCTAGAATTTGATGAAACTGTTGCTCCTGTGGCGAGATTAGAAGCCATAAGAATTTCATTAGCATTTGTTGCATCTAAAGGTTTCAAGTTATATCAAATGGATGTGACAAGTGCTTTTCTTCATGACTACATAGATGAGGTGGTTTATGTTTGTCAATGTTTCAGAAACCGGCTAGTAAGTTTGTATTGAATCACATTCATCTTCATATGGCTAGCTATAAAATAACGAGAGATTTATCCTCATTCGGGCAAAAAAGGCCCTACGTCCACAGGGAGTCTATCTGTGATCTTAGTTAGCTCAAAAGGTGAGAGAACATATTACAAGCGAACCTTGCTCGAGTATATGAACTCTAGGAAAGTAAGAACTTATATTAAAGTAATGTGTAAGAGAAAATGAACACGGGCTTATAAAAAGTAAGTCACGAACGCAAGTGCGTCAAAGCAAAAAGGTGCATGTGCACCAAAGGAAAAGTGCGTAAGGAAATGGGTAAGGTAAATGCGTAAAATAAAATGCGTATAGTTGCTGGTCCTTTTATAGGGGGTGAGGCGGTCCAATGTATTCGACATTCCTCATAGTGGGGCCAGATTTACAGTGTTCGTTCTATGCATCCGATCTGTCTGGGGTGCAGAAGCTTCAATCCTGGCTTCTTCTTGGTCTCCAAGGTACCATCCCGTGGGTGAGGTTACTGCCCATCTGACGTTGGATGGGACGGATGGCAGGCTTCTTCTGCAATAGGTCACATTGCGGGTTCACCCCCCTTGCCTAAGTTACCACATCCACTATCCATCATAAATGCCCCCAACTAGCCACCTCTCATGGGTTCGAGCCCAGGAGGAATCATCCACCCGACATCTTTGTTGGGACTTGGGTAGATTGGATACCCTAAGCTCGACTGGCAGGGCATTGGTGGCAGGCCCCTCCTCAAAAGGAGGGTAGCATCAATCTGTAGCTGTGTAATAGTCATGTACTGTCGGGTCCCGTATAATAGGTATCCTGGGTCAAAACACTATTAGTGGTAAGCAACCATTGAGTTTGAAAATCCATATTTTCCTAATCATGTTTACAAATTGTCCAAAGCCTTGTATGGTCTCAAACAAGCTCCTAGAGCATGGTATGATAAGTTAAAAACATTCATACTTGAAAAGAGGTTTACCATGGGCAAGGTAGGTAAAACTCTTTTTTTCTTAAGCTCAGCAATGATTCACTATCCGTTCAAGTGTATGTGGGTGATGTTATCTTTTGTTGTGCTTCTCATGATCTTATGTCCAAGTTTTTAGCTATGATGAGTTTAGAATTTGAGATGAGCGTGATGGTAGAACTCAAATACTTTTTGGGCAAATCAAGCAAACCAAGGAGGGAACCTTTGTTCATCAAACAAAGTACACTAAAGATATCCTTGCGTGCTTCAACATGGAAAACAGAAAGCCTCTTTAGATACCAAAGGGAACAAAAGCAACACTTGAACTTGATAAAGATGATGAACCCGTGGATAAACAGGAATATAGAAGCATGATCGGGTCACTTTTGTACCTCGCAGCATCAAGATCGGACATAGGCGTATGTTTTTGTGAACGATTCCAAGCTCCTCCATATGCATCACATCGTCAAACCGTCAATAGGATTCTCAGGTACATACATGGAACACAATATTTTTGGAATTTTCTTCCTTCTTCCTCAATGTTACTTTGGAAGCTTTTCCGGATACTGATTTTGGAGGTTGTAGGATTGATAGGAAAAGTACTTCAGGTGCTTGTTATTTTCTTAGAAACTCACTTGTTGCTTGGTACACTAGAAAACAAAGTTCAGTTGCACAATCCACGACCGAAATCTGAATCTGTAGCTGCTGTTAGCGCCTGTTCACAAATATTTTGGACTGTTCAACCACTTAGGGACAATGGGGTTGATCTAGATAGTGTTCCACTTTTTTGTGACAACACTAGTGCTATTTGCATCGTTATAAACCCCGTGCAACATTCTAGAACAAAGCACATTGATATTAGGTATCATTTTCTCAATCGTAATGTTGAAAAAAGGAAAATTGTGCTTCTCCATATACGTACAAAACAACAATTGGCTCACATTTTTACAAAACATTTGGATTTCACTTACTTTTCTTTCATTCCTAGTGAAATATTGGTTATGCATGCTCATGGCTCAAATTGAGGGGAGTTTTGCAACTTGAGAAGTCTATGTGTGAATCTAAAATTAAAAATAATATAAGCATCATTGTTTCATACATATATGATTTTGTGATTCCTTTTGAAATGCTGAAAGTTCTTACTACATTACTCAAGCTAAACATTCTGTAGTTATTGCCATGACTAGTTGTAGGATCGAAGACCACGTGAAAAGCTACCAGAGGGGGGGTGAATGGTAGATTTAAAAATCTTACGCGCAGCGGAAACAATTAAATCTCAACCCCTTCGACAGAAAAACGATTTGTTAGAGAAATCGTGTGTGAAACTAATCTAAACGTGTTTCACCATGACAAAAGTGATATATATCAGAGAGAAACAAGTCACGAAGAAAACACAAGAAGAATCACTCAAATCCGTCGAGAGAAACTCAAGTTATGATCGAAAGATCGAACAAGGGTCAATCTGTCCTACCCGAGAAAAACAGTTCTAGAATGCTGCAAAGAAACTCATGTAGATCAGAAAACATAAATCCAATGACCGTGAAATTTTAAAAGATAATATATAATCAAGTTGTGAAGACAACCCAAACAGAATCACGTCAATTGGATCTGTAAAACTCGAGTTATGATAAAACCACCAACGAAAGGTAGTGCTGTCTAGAAACTCGACGATTAAAACTTGTCTGGAACAAGTCGGACGAACAAGGCCCAAAAGTTCCTTCAAACTACGAATTTTATTCAATAGAACACAATAGGAACAGCCCCAAAGTCGTGCACCACGAGCTTTGGGCTCTCTTGCTTATATAACCAGCCCTTAGACCAACCCAATCTCAACTAGGACTCCAATCCTACTCCGTTCACAAATCGAAACTTTCCATAACTGCTTAGGACTCTTCTATACGCAGATAGAAGCAATCTTAAGACTTCCAAACACCTTAGGAACGTATCCCACATTCCTACAACAACTCAAATTCGTGACCCACACGAAATCCTATCATAACCAACTCGATACTTTCCATACCGAGCCATAACCGACTCCGCCGCAGCCAAAGTCATCAACCGGTACGATCTGATCCTTCCAACCAGATCTTCCCATCCATAAACCATCTTTGGAACCATGTTGCCACGTCATGCACCGCATGCATACGTACGAACACCTTCCTTCAATGTCCAATAACCTTCATATGCACAGCCCTTGATTCAATCATCTTGCGCGACCTCCTGACCCGCTCAACCACAATTCCTCCTGAATTTTTTTTTTGGAACCTCATCTCCTCCCTGAGACTAGTCCAAAGGATCCTGTCACCAGCCACGACTCTAACTCAAGCAACTGCACATGAACAAACAACCAATCCGTATGAGCCCAAGTCCGCGACTTGACTCAAGTCAGTTCCTAACACAACACCTTACGTGAGCACCTCACATAAGCATGTTGCAAAGCATATCAAAACGATATCATCCATATCAACCAAAATGCACCAAAAACTTAGTAAAAGAATACTAAGCAACCTTTTCATAAGTGTAAAGCAAGTTCGAAACATTTCACGTGAAAATTTGGAACATTACGATCAAGCTTTGAATCTTACCAAAGCTAACCGGAGCTTGACCCGGAGCTTACCAAAGCTAGTACAACCTAGCGCCGGAGCTAACCAAAGATAGTCGGACCTAGCGCCGGAGCTAACCAAAACTAGTACAACCTTGTGCCGGAGCTAAAAAAACTAGTCGAAACTAGTCATCCCAAAAGTCAGAGCTAGAAAAACATGTCGGAGCTAACCAACATAAGTCGAACCTAGCAAAACATATCGGAGCTTACCAAAGACATGTCAAAGCTATCAAAGACAAATCTCACCAGAGCTAGCCAAAAACATGTCGGACCTAGACAAAGAAAGTCGGACCTATTGTCGGACCTTGCAGAAGATTAGAGCTAGGGTCGGACCTTGCTAAAAAGATGTTATGGCAGCATTCAAAACTTTTATTGTCAAAGCTAATGTATTCAGCACACATAGGTCTCACACTAGTAATTGGAATAATTACTTACACTAAATCTGGTAATGATCGAAACTTCTTTTTATTTTGAACTTGTTGCATGCTCACAAATGCTTTTAATCTTGACAAATTAATCAATCAATAGCCCAAAGTTGAGCTTTTATGATCAAATGAAAAATCAAGTAAGATCAAGGGAATATGCATGCGTCACACTTCTTCTTTTGAGATTGTTTATCATTGCACTTAGATATGAATTCACAAGTTGTTGTGTATGACTAAAACCATGTCTTTAATCTTATGATTCTCAAATGATATAGGCTTGGCTTTGTTGGTTCGAATAAGTCTGATGCTACATATAATCTCTTGCAAAGTTCATATGATTTAAATTTGCGCTTTAAAAGATAATAAGAAAAATCAACATGTGTCGTGCTTCCAAGTTTTGAAATAGTTGAGACAAGGAGATCATAACTTGTCTAGATGGAATTACATTTGGTCTCTAGCATACCTTACAACACTTTATGTATTTCATTGATGTGATAGCGTATGTTACTTGATAGTATGACTTGGATGAGCTTTGTTTTATATGTATATGTCAAAAGATGCTGATAAACAATTAAAATTTCCCTTTCAAACCTTGTTGAATACATTGTCAAAATGGGAGAAATAGGAGAAAGGTGTCACCCATTGCCCATTCACAAGTGTTTTACACGTTCTTCTCAGAGGAGCTCATTCTTTCATCTTTGGGGGGATATTTTTTGTTTCTTTCCCATTTTATTTTTTAATTTCAAAGGGGGAACTTTATTTTGCCAAAACTTTTCATGTGAATGAGTCAATGTTCGGATACTTGGTGGTGTTGCCAATGCATTAATCAAGGAGGAGATTGTGAGACCGAGATGCTGAATACATTGGTAAATAGGCTAAAAGTGAGGGCTTTAAATGAAAAGTTTCAAGACACTCGGTTTGAACTATTTGAACTCATCGAGTGTACAACGAAGAGTAAATTTGTACTGTCCGAACTAGTAACGCAAATGACCCGCACATGGTTTTTGATCGGAACGTCTGATCTTCACAAGTTCAATTGTGGAAAGGCACTTCAGACAGTCCGATCTGTGCAGTCAGACTGCCTGATCTGAGCAGTCGAACTGTTAGATATCAATGTTGCTATCATAATTACATGACTGCTTTAATGTTCATTGGTTTGGTTTTGCAGCTTTATTTTTCACTTATCTGGGTGATTTTCACTTATTGGGAAGTATGCTCGGTATTTACATTGTATGTTTTGGGTAGATAATCTTCATTTGAAGTATTCAATATACTTTTAACTTTTGGAAAGGCCGCTTAGTAATTTTAGACTAAGTTTTTTATGTGTTTTAACTTATCGTAGTGGACAATATCTTGCTATGTTTTGCAACATGCTTATGTGATGTGCTCACATAAGGTGTTGTGGTTTTTGGACTAATCGGAGTCAAGTCATGGACATAAGCTCCAAAAAAAAATTTGCTTGTTTGTTCATGTGCAGTCGTTGCTTGAGGTCAAGACATAGATGGTGATGGTGGTTGTTGACGGCTGTTATATACAAATTTCACCTGTCAATATAACTCAATTATGTGAAGGAAATATCATTTATTGCAAACATCACCTTTCTATTTAACCTATTTCCACTTGTCTTAGAGAAAATGGTGCATGCAGGTATTTTATACAGAACTTAAGTGAAACAAGGGGATGGATCCTATAAATTATCATCCCGGCAAATCAAGCGCCGACATGTGGCACCACATGGATCAAATGGCTCACAAACTTAAGTATCCAAGGCCATCCAACGGTGTAGCACCCATATCAAGGGATGGGACCCACCTAGAAGTCACCCCAAGAAAGCATAGACCGTTTGGAGGACTTACGAGGTCGGCCGACCCGCTACTCGGCCGACTAGGTCTTTCCTCCAAATTCGGTCAGCTTCCACGTGTTGGCTCCTCCTGGCTTGAAGAAGTCAGTGATGACTGATTCGCACGCTTTTGGTGGCGGGAACCGACCCTTCTCCAAGCTATAAATCGGACCTCTCACCCCTCACTTCAACACACACCACTTGAGTATTCATCCGTTGTATCCACTATTGTCTATTGGTTTAGAGGAGTATAAGCTTAGAGAGGAGAGCCTCTAGTCCATAGTCCAAGTAGGAAAGGAGTAGAAAGAGTCTCTTCCCAATTCCTAATTGGGAAATGTATGGCTCTTATATTCCTATTTGTATTTGTGACTTTGTTCTTAATAAAGAGGATATAATTAGTCTTCTCACTACAGGAATCCTGATGATTTGCGACGGCTAAATTATTTGAGACGACATGACGTTGCAAATAAAATAAATTATGACGGCCAACATTCTGGCTGTCGCAAATAAATAAACCATTGCAATTAAATGTTATTTGCGATAGCCAGGTCCACGCTGTCGCAAATTGTCCATATAACCTGGGCCACTCAACCCGACACCATTTTCTTACGCTACCGGTCCCACTCGTGTCGCCGCCTAACCCTCGCGTTGCAGCCGCCTGATGCTCCCGCTGCTCCCGCCGCCCACCGCCCACCACTCCTGCCACCCACCGCCTGCCGCTGGCCTTTCGCTCGTGCTGCCACCGCTCGCCGCTCCCGCCGCTGACTCAACCATAGGCCACCATCCCCGCCGTCGTCTCCCTGTGGTCGGCCGCCCCTGTTGATGCCTTCCGACGCAGCCGTCGAAGTCACTCCATCGCCGCCTGCCACCCGTGCTCCTCCCGGCGCCGGCCACCTCCATCCGCCGGTTCGGCGCCTCCCCCGGCCCGGCCAGCTCCGTACGCCGCCTGCTGTTGTCTGCCCGATGGCGCCTCCGTCACTGACGCAAGCAACCCATTAAGGTCATTCCTCCCATATTAATTTAGATTGTAATTTAGACTTTGTGCATCGCAAATGATGATGCTCCATCTTCTATGTTAATGTTTGCTTTGTGATGCACATTTGCGATGCTATGTTGTGATGATATGTCATTTGTGTTGTAATGTTAAGAAGCACATTCGCGATGCTATGTTGTGATGTTATGTCATGTTTAGAATGTTAGTTTAGAATTGTTTAGATGTTATGTAAATGTTTATTTTAATGCTTATTGTCATTCTTAATGCCATGCAAATTGTGATGCTTATGTTTAGATGCTATGTTTATTCTCATGCTTATTGTCATGTTTATTCCCATTCTTATGCTTATTGTCGTGCTATGCAAATGTTTATTTTCATGCTTATTTTCATTCTTATTGCCATGCAAATAATTGTGATGCTTATGTTTAGATGCTACATTTATTCCCATGCTTATTGCCATGTTCATTTCCATGATTATGCTTATTGTCGTGCTGAGTAAATGATTATGTTTATGTTTAAACTAAATTGCTTATGCTTCATTTAATTCCTTTAATGTTTATGTATTATATATATAAATGGGTTTCGTGCTGGTTAAAACCGGCACAACCAGTTTAGGGCATGTCAAGGCCCATTTAGTGCTAAGTAAATGATTCATCTACACGAGCATGGATGCATCTATGTTCTTTCCATACTTACCAATTATCGCTTAGAACAGGATGGCGTCGAAGAAAGGAAAGAACAAGAAGCCAGCGAAGGACTTTGTCCTAGAGAGAGTTGACCCCTTCTATAGTACCTCGTCAGTCGGGTGCAGGTGCTCTCAGCTGATGGGTTACTGCCCTGATGTAGAGGATGATGACTTAGACGTCAAGGCGGTACTTCGACGACGATGACGACGATGATGATGATACATATATCAATGATGGTATTGTACCTCCAATATCGGGGGAGGACAGCGAAGATGATGATTTTTTTAAATAGGTACTGTGTGAGCTACCTGTACGTGAACTACGTAATGCAACATTTGTGTTCCGTGGCGATAGATCTTAATGACACCAACCGGTATTTTGTGGCAACATATCCTAATACAACGATTGTATTTTGTGGCGATAGATCCTATCGCCATGAACTTGTGAATTGTGGCATAAGTTCCTAATGCAACGTTTGTGTATCGTGGCGATAGATCCTAACGCAAAGAACTGGTGAATCGTGGCAAAAGTTCCTAAGGCAACGATTATGTTCCATGGCGATAGATCTTAACGATCCTAATACAACGATAGTGTTGTGTGGCGATAGATCCTATCGCCACGAACTTGTGAATCATGGCATAAGTTCCTAACGCGATGTTTGTGTTTTGTTGCGATAGATCGTAACGCCATGAACTGGTGAATCGTGGCAAAAGTTCATAATGCAACGGTTGTGTTCCATGGCGATAGATCCTAACACCACGAACCGGTATTTCATGGCACAGATCCTAATGCAACGATTGTGTCTCGTGGCCACAGATCCTAACACCACGAATCGGTATTTCGTGGAAACAGATCCTAATGCAACGATTGTGTTTTGTAGTGATAGATCCTATCGTCACGAACTGGTGATGTGTGGCAAAAGTTCCTAATGCAACGATTGTATTCCGCGGCGATAGATTATAACGCCATGAACTAGTGAATCGTGGCAACAGATCCTAATGCAACGATCGCGTTCCGTGGTGATAGATGCTAATTCTACAAACTATTGAATCATAGCAACAGATCCTAATGCAATGATCGGGTTCCGTGGCGATAGATGCTAATGCCACAAACTAGTGAATCTTGGCAACAAATTCTAATGCAACGATCGGGTTCTGTGGCGATAGATGCTAATGCCACGAACTAGTGAATCGTGGCAACAGATCATAATGCAACGATCAGGTTCCGTGGTGGTAGATGCTAATGCCACGAACTAGTGAATTGTGGCAACAGATTCGTGGTGATAGATCCTAATGCCACGAACTAGTGAATCATGGCAACAGATCCTAGTGCATTGATCGTGTTCCGTGCCGATAGATGCTAATGTCACGAACTAGTGAATCATGGCAACAGATTCGTGGTGATAGATCCTAATGCCACGAACTAGTGAATCGTGGCAACAGATTCTAATGCAACGATCGTGTTCTGTGGTGATAGATGCTAATGCCGCGAACTAGTGAATCATGGCAAAAGACGAAGCTTACTGCAACGATTTAGTATTCGTTGCAGTACAATCGTTGCAACAGGGTGAAATCCTTGTAGTGTTCACTCCTCAGGCAGACAGCCCTCAAGCGGCCACCCCTCAGGCAGCCCGCCGTCGAGCGGCCACCCCTCGGGCAGCCAACCCACGAGCGGCCACCCCTCAGACAACCACCCCTCGGTCAGGCAGCCTTCGAGAAGTCACCTTTCGGGCTCGGGAGGTGACCAACCTTCTGGGTCACCTGACGTGGCGGCACAGTTGACGCGACAGACGAGGTAGACACACTTTGTTGCTCCTTCTCCAGCCCCATCACAGAGGTTCATTATTCGGCCTGTTGGAGACAGGTAATAATATGGTACTAAGTTAAATCATGATTTCTTTTTTTTTACTTAAGTAATGATTCTAATAAAAAATCATGTAGCAAATGGGACGACTTGTCCTTCACCGGTAGCGGGCACCACAGGCCGGTGAACGGTGTCATCAAGTCTCTAGTGTGTCTTCACTATCCCAGTGTTATCAACAAGTTGCCCACTACTTTGTGGGACGACTACGCTCGCATCCTGCATCAGGAGCACGACAACGTTCAGGAGGTCATTTGGGCCAACTTTATGGTAAGTATGTTAAGTAAAGTTTTTAAGTTTCAATGTACAACTCTTAATTCTTTGTCTCCTTTAATATAGGCAAGGTACCGTTTATAGGACCCAGACAACCCTCACATGTATGAGCACTCGAGGAGAGTGTTCCACATCAACGCTGCGAAGTGTGTTCGGCAAGCTTTGTCGAATGCACGCACTCAAGTCATCAACGAGTTTCTGAAGCGGAACCAGTACGACGTGCGACACTTTTGGCAAAAGAGTGATAGGAACCTGATGGAGGAGTATGCGCAGGTATGTTGTGTAATAAAAGTGCTTATGATAATTGTGTTACTTTTATGTTAATGACCTACAAATATGTGCAGGGACACGTGCACCGGTTGCAGGGTCGATCCGATGCATACCGGGCCCTTTGTAGACAATGGGCTAGAGTGGAATTTATCGCTAGGTTCAACCAGGCTCTAGGAAACAGAGGAGTCGACGCGGTACACAACCACAACCAAGATAACTACTTTCGTTCAGCTAAATGCATGGTAAGTGCCTCTAACTCAATTGTATATATTCACAATATGTTGTTCGTACTAATTAACACGTATTGATAGGAGCACAAGACGGGGGTGAGACCATCCGCTGCAGAACTCTGGAAGAGTTGTCATAAGGACCCAACTCGACCTGGGCAGTGCAGTCAGGTTGCAGCCGCGCGACTGGTAATTTTACAAGTCAATAAAATTATTTCTAACTATATCTAATGTATAACTTACACGTTTTCTTATTTTTTTTCATGCAATACAGAGAGGAGGCTAGGAAGATACATGGGCCAGATTTTGAATTTGAAAGAGAGGATATAGTTCCTGAAGCCGCATATGCATCCGGAGGCGGGAAAGCTCACGGAAGGTAAGTAGAATGTTTGTTTTATTGTTTTCAATCCAACATTGATTCATTAAATATTACTCGTTCATTTTTGTTGTGTAGGCTTGTCATATTTGATGGGGTTGTCAACTCAAGGGCAGCACGACCCTCGAGAGGCTGCTCCATGAAATCTTCATCGATGGCACGTCAGGTCACCACATCTCGCAGAGAGACATTGAGATACAGTCCCTCTGGCAAACCGTAGAAGAGAACATCAAGCAACAGGAGGAGGAAAGGATGGATGCAGAACGGCAAAGGATCGCGATGGAGGCCACCATCTCTTACCAGGAAGCCTGGATGGTGCGGATCCGGGACACAATGTTGTAATAAAATGAAAACTGAAGTTCTCATTAATTCAGCATAAATGACTTAATAATAGGTAACATCTAATGTTTGCAATGATAGGCCATGGCTCGGGCACAAGGTTTGGGGATCCAGCTACCGCCACTATCGGTTGCTCCAGGAGACCCTTCTTTTGCGGGTCAAGTAATTTTCTATTTCAACTTAACAATCTGGACCGGTGGTATTCTCACTACAAACCGTGGTCACCCATCTCTTGGGGGGTAGGTGGTAGGTTCCACATCATCGCTCTGTTCAGAAGGCGAAAAACTTTCACGCAAATGGAACTGGCAAAAAAGCACAAAATAGAAAAAAGAAACACAACATTCTCTAACCGTGATAAGCTGATTCCAATTAGCAAAAAATTCTTGTTTTACCTCAACTTAGCTAGAAATAGAGCGAGGAAAGAGAGTGAGAGTGAGAGATAGAGTTAGAAGAGGGAGGAAGATGGAGGGAAAGGGATAGCGATAGGGAGATAGAGTGGGATAGAGATAGATTGAGATGGAGAGGGGCCAATGGAGAGGGAGAGAGAGAGATAGATTGAGATTGAGAGAGAGGAATGAAGATGGAGATTGGGCTATGTAGATGGAGACAGAGGGAGAGGAAGGGAGGGAGAGAGATGTTAATGCATTTCTATTCTAACTCTAAGTTTTATGAATTGCAGAGATCGGCGACGGTTGCTCAAACTCTGTCGCCGTCATTACCGCCACCTGGAGTGAGGCACGACGATGACTTTGGTGGCTTCGGGGGTGGCTTTGGAGGTCAGATGGACGAGTGAGCCCTTGTTCAGTTTGTTGATGATGATGTGATGTATTGACGCTATAGTGACGATATGTTGTGTTGAATGATGTCATGTTATGTAATATTGTTGATGCTGATAATAATGTCATGTTATGTTGTTGTATGTTCTGTGTTCTGGAGATTGAGCCAGGTAGCATTATATGTTTTTTTAAAAAATAAGGAAACTAATTTGCGATGGCTTTTATACAGGTGTCATCGCCAATTAGTCCCTAATTTGCGGCGGCATTGGCTCTGGCCGTCACAAATAAGGATCTAATTTGTGATGGCTAAGCCTGTGGCTGTCGCAATTAAGGTTCTAAAATGCGACGACATGGCCGTCGCAAATACCGGTCCGACATGAATTCCAGACCCGGGTCTTATTTGCAAAGGCTAATGTTAGCCGTCGCAAATAAGCTAATTTGCGACGATGACCGTCGTAAATTAGCTTATTTGGGATAGAAAACTTGAGATGGCCGAAAACCGTCGAAAATAAGGAAAACCGTCGCAGTTAGCTTATTTGCGACAGATTTTAGCTATTTGCTACGGCTTTGGCCATCGCAAATGGTTGGCTTTCCTGTAGTGTCTATTGTTCATATACTTGGATGAAGCGATTCTTGTTTCATTAGGGATTCCATGTATGTGGTAGGAGTAGTATTTATGATTATACTATGCATTCTCATTATATCATCATAAACACTACAAACCCCCCTATAGTCTAATTAGATATGACATGATTATGTTAATATGAAGCACATATGCTACCAATAAACATTGGTTCAACAATGATTTAGTTCATCACCTTAGGATGGCTTGTGCCTAGGCTCTTAAGGTAATTACTTAATATGCTAGCATGGTGCTAGGATAAATAAGTAAGGTTGAATGTCTCGTAGACCCACGGATTGAAGAGGTAGGCAGTAGGTGGTGACAGCCCTATCCGTCATTTGTAATCCTCCATGTTCGGCTATGCCACAGGCTATTTGTGAGGACTGGTGTCCCGACATTCCAGGAATCACATTGGGTGGTGCCGTGCGATGCGACACCCAACAACACACACGAAAAGAATACTAAAACGTACCAAGTTTTGTTTCATAAGATCTGCGAGTTTACAAAATAATGTACATAAGGAGTAGATAAGCAGAGGAAGATACATAATACACTCACTCGAACCTAGCTACTGCACAAGTGAGAGTATTCAGCCCGGAATACCTCACACTAGCAACACAAAGCAAAGCAGCGGCTCGGGGGGTTTCTGCTCAGCAATACTACCCGAGAGGGGTGATGCCGCACTACATAACCCGTCATATGCAATGTTACCTGCAAAAACATTCATCCACAAACTGTGAGTTTAACGCTCAGCAAGACTTAACCATCTCACCTAAACATGCAACTCTACATGTTGGAAACTCTATTACATAGGCATCTGAATTTGCATAAAAGAAACTTGCCTAATGTATGTCCTTTATTTTCAGATTTTAGCATCAATTTAATGTTTCATAAGAGGTAAATTTAGTTAGCAATATAAATAGAGCATACAAGTAGTAAAATAGTGGTTAAGCATAGAGCGTATCTCATATGATACAATTACTCCCAATTTACTACGTCATGACTCAGTGAACAAGTATGCTCAGTCCATAACCGTGAGAGATGCTGATTGCAATCAATAACAACCCGGAATGCACGTCACATATGCCCACAAGGAAGCCAAGTCGATGTGCTTCACTCTACGCCATATGCAGCCACTTTCCACAAGAGGCCTTAATATGGAATCAACGCTCCATCCCGAGCAAAAGATCCCCTACACAGACACGTCGAAGTTGCCCGGTAGAAGATTTACACATTTATGCCTTCTCAACTTCATTCAAAGACAGTGGAGAAGTTTGCACACCAAGGTCTACGAGTTACATCAGTTTTCTTGGTCCCATATACCAGTATGCATCTGGTACAGGTCAAACTTGCCCAACAGGGCCGCACACGGATTGGTCCTCAATCGACAAAGGCAGGGTTATACATCCTACCCCGCTGCCCGGTCTCATATTTATTTTCATAAGTCATTCTTTACCATAAACAAATCCCATGTGAGGTCAAACCTATCTCACGAGTAGATTCCAACTACTCGACTTCTACTGGATTTTTATACAACATTTAGCATCGGAGCAGTTACACGAGGACTTAACAGCTACCCAAATACTCCATCGGTGTTCTGGTTATGCAAGTGGAGTATCAAAATCATCTAGACTTAATGCACAATTCATCTCCAAGACGTAATGTGATACAAAGCAAAATTTTATAAAAGCTCTTAAATGCAAACCAGGGCTTGCCTTTCGGTTGGAATAAAGTCAACGATGAATCAGTTAATAAACTCTGCCGAGAGGTCACGCCACAGCAGACTCAATTTAGAAATCCGCAGCTTCGGGTTGTGCTTCTTGGCCACCTTCGTCACGGTGAGTATAGTCATGAATATGCATCAAATTAGAATGTAACTTAGTAAATTAATAAATGAAGTTGCTAATAATTCAAGGAGGATTAATACTATCTAGAGATGAAGGTTCTGCTGCTGGAATGCATAGCAACAGAGAAAGAACAAGATGAACTTAGGAAATGAGGATATGAAATGAAATAGGTATAGTTTTGGACCTAGGCAATGAACATCCAATTACTTGAGTTAAAAAATACGATCTGGAACTGTAATTTTTACAGTGGAGTTCTAGGTTCATGGATGATCAACCAGAAAATTTTCAGCTTATGCAATGGAATACTGTGGTCTACGAAATTCCAACAAGCTGTAGGCTTCTCTGAATTTTCGTGGACAAATAGAGACTTTACATAAACCAAACTAGGTGTTCTGGATATAGGGGTTCATATAGAGTCCAACACAATGGGTTTGACATTTTCTAAGAAACCTAGAGAGAGATATGCATTTTACAAGTTCCTAGCATATTCTGAAAAAGTTTCTGTTGTTTTTACAATTTTCATGAACATATGAAAAAGCAACACAGTTTGACTCACCAAATTAGTGCCAATGAATCTGACATTTTGTATGAAGATCGAGAGATTTATGCAGGACTTTCTGGCCAAAATTCGGAATTTTCCATAAAGGTGATCTCCTGGAATTAATTCCCAAATTTAAGATTTAAGGAATTTTTGAGGAAACCTTAGGGATTTTCATACCAATCCAATTGCACAAATGCAAAGTACAGGTTTAAAGGAATCCAACAAAATCTGTTTGGGAATTTTTGGTCAAATCTAGTAGGATCAATGATTTTTGGAAGTTTGAATAGCTTCTGGATTTGTTTTGTAATAGGAAAGGCATTAACAGGGGCTGGGCCCACATGATTTAAATATGCCAATGAGGGAGAGGCAACATGGATGCCACACGGTTTAAATAGGCATCAGCACAAAAGATTGTTTACCACAGAGAATCAGGGACAAGGGAACCGGTGTATGACAGGTGGGACCCGGGAGGACCTTCTTCCTCCCCGGGCTGAACCCAAGTGGCAGTGCCTGGAGGCGGCCACCGGTGGCGCTGCTGCTGGAATAGTCCTACCGCCGGCAAAATTCAAGGGATAGTAGAGCAAAATCACCTCTGCGACAAGGGCAATGCCTTGGAGAGGCTCGGGAACGGAGGAGATGGCCGGAATCGGCGGTGCACCAGTAGGCGGCAGCAGCAACGCTCCGGCGAGGTGTTCCCCCCCCCCCCCCCCCCCAACGGCGGCACTAAACAACCCACAAAATTGATCGTAAAGTTGGCTGGAAGCATGAGGAGCATTAAAATTCATTTCAATCGGGGTGCGAACGACTGCAACAACGGTTCCACCCATGACCTAGGGTTTCAGCGGTTGTAAAAGGGGAAAACCGTCGCCCAACCTGGAGAGACGATTATTTTCCAATTGGTTGGTGCTGGGAACTCTACAGGGGATGTAGAACATACTCACTATTGGTATTGGTGCAAGAATTGCTAAGTATGATGAATTTCGGGTTTTATAACCGGGTTTCTTATGATGCTGATGGAACAAAAGTGATCGATGCTTGCTTTACGAAGATTAACATGCTGTACATGAATAAGGAAAAGCTAGAGCAATGTCACACAAACCTGAGGTAGTCTTGGAAGCTCAGGAAAATGGTTGTACCAACGGGACCATAATGAAGTGTTGGCGGAGGAACAGAACCGCGGCGATGGTGACTTCAAATTCGTTGCTCGTGTTCAATGACAAAGAATACATTGATCAAATAGGAACATGAGGAAGATTGCAAACTCAGTGTTTAGTTAAACCTGAGATCACTCACCTCAGGACACAAGTGACGCAATGGTGCGGCAACAACGGTTGTTCTGCTCCAAAACAGAGTGGCTCGGTTCATGTTCCTCGCTGGAGATGAAGAGTGAGATGGTGGATAAAGTAAGCCACACACACGCGCAGTAGCAGATGGGTTCGACCGAGAGGAGGCGGTGGACATGCCTGGTGCGGTGAGGCTTCGTGGTGTGTGGCCGAAATAGCAAACCAGAGGTGAAGGAGACGACTAGACGAGTCAATAGCAGTCTTGTGAGATGGAGGAAGACATGGAACATCTTGTGGTGCTCTCAGCTTCGCGGGCGAGGCAGCAGAGGTGCAGCGCGACGGCCAGGCAAGATGGCGGCCATGGTGACGTGCCGGAAGAGTTTAGCTTTCGGTGCTGTGCTCAGTTGTGCCGCTTGGGTACGATGAAATCCATTTAGGGCAGCGTATGGATGATAAGAACGCCTCCACAGCTGTAGTTTGACTGGATTCGCAGCACCAAGCAACCTAGCAGGAGGTGGCAACATGCACATCGCGGTGGCTCTCTGAGAATGAAAGTACAGAGTCGGTTCAAGTAGTGCGAAGCTGACATGTGGGGCCCACAGCACCCCTCCCTTATCCTCTCTGTTAAAACAAACTCCCGACCAAACTTTGTCCAAAAATGCCCAAAATTTGCAGGTAGGCTAAATCAATTATGCATATTTGAAATATGAATTCAAAATTGGGAATGGACGAAGTTTGAATCAGAATTTAAATTTGAATTTGAATTCACAGACACTTCAATGGCTTCGTTATATTAAATAGCAAACGCCCTTCAAAAATTATGGAACTGGACATGGAGACTAATTAGTATATGGATAATTTCAATGTGAGTCCAATTTGATGTTTGACTGTTTTTTGTTTTAACATTGGATTCGAATTTGAACCTTCCATAATACGGTTTGAAATTAATTTATCTTCCCCTTTTGCATTTTTGATTCCTTTGGACTTCTTTCCCTGAAAGATTAATTTTCTTGAAAAGTACTCTTTGTATATCAAGGAATATTTAATGTTTTAACAAGTTCCTAATTTTATTCTCCTTTATCATCTACCTAGTTCATTGGAGTTTGAATTTCTTAGTTCACTTTAAAAATATTTTAGTTCACTATTTTGCATTCTTGTTCTTCTCGAGTATGTGACTTCACAATTCTTCCCCCTTAAAGGAATCTCGTCTCGAGATTCTAGGGAATAATGAAGAGAGTCGATAGGGGATGATTGGTAAAAGATAGTCGTTAACCGAGAAAAGATGTTAACAACTTTGAAGTGATATGATTTCTGATAATCTTCAGATTCCATGTGGTTCCTCTATACCATTCCTAGCTTTGAGATCTAGCTGCTCGAATCGAGCATTGATCACCAGGAGCTCGAGTAACCGGTGCTCCATGTATTACTCAATGATGAAGAATCAAGAACATAAAGTTATGAACGATCAAGTTGTCCATAGCTCAAGAATATTAGATACTACTCAAATATTTCGATGGAGATACATATTCTTGCTCAAAATTCATTATTTATCATTTTTCAGGTATTTCTATGTCCTTAGTGAGCGGTGAATCATGATGCATCACAATTTGGAGGATGTTTTGCATATGCAACGTAACCCATGATATAGATGTATACGGTATGATGCATTTGCTTTTATGGTTTGAACAAAAGTATGTAAGACAATTCAAACATGATGAGACGCATCTCAAGATTCACAAGGTTTGACGAACTTGGTATTGAAAGTTGCTAGACAAGAAATATGTCTTGCCTAACTTGGACCAATATTGTGGAATACAAGTTAACAAGATAACAAGGACTGGTGGAACTCAACCCAAATGAACATAACGAGTATGATTGGGCTGAAGGATTAACTTGTCAATGAGGTTGTATTGCATGAAACCTTCTAACCACGACTGAAAAATGGAATTGTCGTTCAATAGCAAAGGGTCAGGTTTCTGATCTCGAAAAGTCCTTACTAACGATCTCTGTTCATTAATGAATGTGGTTGGGTTGCCTTCTGAAGTGGTAAAGAGAGTAATTTTTGAAGACTTTGTAATGAACATCCATTTTGGCAGTCGGTAAAGGTCACGTATGATTTTTTCCAACAACTGAAACAACCACAATAGGGCATCAAGGTCATACCACACTTAACATTGGTCAAACAATCTATCAAAGGAACGTCGATGGTAAAATACATTCTTTTTGAATAGGTCATGTAATACTCACAAGCATTTACTCCATGCTCCATGTGTGTACTGCCATGATGACCATACTGTTAAAATCAATACTCTTATATGACCGTTGTTGTAGCAGACTCCTGTCAAGATCATGCTAGTCGTTTCCTCGAAAACGATAAAATGTTGTAGCTACTATCATCCTCTAGGGTGAGTCGGTCAGGTGTTCCGACTTTGCCCACATGAAAATAACATATTTCATTGTCACTTTGGTGCTAACGTCCCCTGATGCAAAGGAGGTTTGGTAATCAAACACCAAAGTTAAATGAAGGTTACGCCTTCCCCCTTAAGTTCCAGTCTAGCAGCTTGAAATTTTTCTCTAAATAAAAATATAAACTATTGGGAAAAGTGATGTGCAACAGCGGTCTCATACCGCTGAGACATACCATCGTCGATTGATGGAAAAGGTGGTAAAAAAAGTTCTGATTACCTCTTAGGTTAGTGGTAACCAGCCTTCGTCAACAAGGTTAATTGTGACGGATAAACTCTGCCTTGTTGAAGTCTCACACTTTCGAGAAGATGTCGCGCGTGAACCCCATTGCTAGGAGTTATCAACCACGCGAATTAAATGGCCAATTTTCACTTATTTATACTCTTCCAAAAAGATATTTTAAATCATGGAAATGAAAATGTCACTGCTTGTGTCAAACTAGAGGTCAGCAGCCCATGAGTATGATATAAATCTCTTTAAGCAAGCATAAAAAACAGCTAAAACTCTACTATAGTATCACCTCCGTAATTTGCTTAACTGACCAAAAACTTGCATAAATCTATACCAACTGCACAACAGTTGGAAATTGAAACGGTGATGTTTGTGGAAGCATAATCAACACCTTTGTTGATTAAGAAAAATAAAAGATAACCCATGTGCCTTTACCATGGTCTTTTGATTTGCCGGTAGACAATAATGAAGCCACTACTAGGGCGGTAGGGAAGTTGGTTGGGTGCCAACATTTCCGGACCAGAAATTCTGGATAGATAACTTGACGGAAACATTCATGTTAGCTATAGACCGAGCAAAAGATGCTTGTGCAAAGAAGAGCGTTAAATCTTTCAAACATTCATACATTTTTTAGATAATGGAACCAAGATTCCGGCCACTGCATTCTTAAGAGAATGCACAAAGCCGTTCAGTACAGACCTGAGCTCTTAAGCTCACAAGATAATGTAGGGGGTTCATACAAAACAACGGTCACCCATACAAAATAATAAGAATAGAATTAAGACTAGCCATCAATTCTATTCCTAAAATTCCAACCAAACTTTGCAAATAATTCCATAACCGTAGTTTCCAAAAGTCGGCATCCAGTTCTCAGGTTTATCTTCTCTTCGTCTTTATGCAGCAAAGACCACCATCTGATCAAGTGAGTTGTCCTGAAAATCAACTGCAAGAAAGAGTTTGATGTAGAATTATTGAACACCATATCATTTCTATTCAACCAAATTGCCCAACATAGGGCAGCAGCACCTAATAAAATCTGATTTTTGAGCTTTGGTGATACACCATAGAGCCAAGAGCCAAACATATGTGTGGTGCTATCCGGCGGTCGAATGCCAAAAGCGATATACACAGTGTTCCAAAAAAATCTGGAAAAGTGACAATCAAAGAACAAATGTTGTATTGTTTCTACTGAACCACAAAAACAACACTTAATACTCCTTTGCCAATTCCTTTTTGCAAGATTATCTTTAGTGAGGGTGACACCCTTTTGTAAGTACCAAAGAAAAATCTTAATTTTCAGCGGCACATTAATTTTCCAAAGTGGACTTTTATTAGGAACCAGTCCTTCTTGAATCATAGCCAAGTACATAGAGCGAACTGAAAAGATACCATTCTTATTTAAGCCCCATCTGAAGGTGTCATTACCATAACAAAGATTAACAAATGCGACGTTGCGACTAGTTTATACCAATTCTTCAAGTTATCATCTACTAGTGCTCTCCTAAAAGAAACATTAAGTGGCCTAGTACTTAGTACATGTGCCACCGATGCATTTTTCTTCCTTACATTATTGTAAAGGGAGGAGTACACTTTTTGGAAAGGTTGTTTTCCGATCCAAGTATCTTCCCAAAATCTAATTTGTGTACCACTCTGAATTAGGTAGCAACCTCCTGCTAAGAAGAGGTCTTTAACCTTCATAAGGCCCAACCAAAAATGAGAGTCCCCCGGTTGTTTATTCACTTGAGATAAGGTTTTTGTGGACAGACATTTCTTCCTTATTAACAAAGTCTGCCAAACACCTTCTTCATTTATCATTTTAAATAGCCAATTACTCAAGAGACTTTATTTTGGACATCTAGGTTTTGAATACCTAGCCCTCCAAAGTCCCAAGTTTTGCACACCAGACCCCATCTTGTTAGCCTATATTTCTTTTTATGATCATCACCTTACCAAAAAAATCGAGAACGATAATAATCCAATTTTGGAAGAACTCCTCTAGGGACTTCAAAAAAGGAATGCATATACATTGATAAACTAGTCAATAACAAATTGATCAACACTAGTCTCCCCCCTCCCCCCACGGATAAAAGTTTTCCTTTCCAACTACTGAGTTTTTTTTGGAACTTCTCTTCAACCGTAGCCCAATCTTTATTAGACAACTTTTTTTGGTGCATCGGTAGACCAAGATATATGAAAGGGATACTCCCGCTCTTACAACCAAAGAGTTGAACATACTCATGTTCAAAATCTTTGGCCTTGCCGTAGCAAAATAGCTCACTTTTGTGGAAGTTTATTTTTAACCCCGACAATTGTTCAAAGGTACTTAAGACTATCTTAAGGTCTTTGGCTTGTACCAGGTTGTGATCCATAAAAAGGATAGTATCATCTACATATTGCAAAATAGACAATCCCTCATCTACTAAGTGAGGAACCACTCCACTAACGTTTCCATTCGTCTTAGCCCTTTCAATCAAAATGGCTAGCATATGAGCCACTAAATTAAAAAGGATAGGTGAGGGAGGATCCCCTTGACAGAGGCCTTTTTAGTTTGAATGTAGTGACCAATATCATCATTAACTTTTATGGTGACACTTCCTCCACGCACTATTTGGTCTATCCAATTGCACCAACTAGCCGAAAAGCCTTTCATTCTCAAAGTTTGTTGTACAAATGACCAATTCACTTTGTCATATGCTTTTTAAAAATCTAATTTTATAATAACGCCATTTAACTTTTTCCTCTTCATCTCATGAATAATCTCGTGCAAAATTACTGCACCTTCCATAATGTTTCAGCCGGTCAGGAAGGTGGTTTGTGTAGGTTTAATAACATTCTGAGCTATTATATTGGTCATTACTTTTGTGAAAATTTTGAAACTAACATTTAAAGGGCGAATAGGTCTAAATTGTTGAATTCTAGTGGCATCCTTTAACTTTGGAATCAGAGTAACAATTCCAAAATGAAGGCTATATAGATTGAGGTTCCCCATATGGAATTCATTAAAGAGTGACATTAAATCTCCCTTAATATGTTCCCAAAAGCCCTGATAGAACTCGGCCGGAAAACCATCTGGTCCCGGTGCCTTGTTATGTTCCATTTGAAATATAGCCTTTTGACCTCCTCCTCTGTAAATTGAGATGTGAGAAACATGTTTTCTTATTGAGAGACTTGAGATATATCATCTCTAACCGACTCCATCATAGAGAAATAATTCCTCTTAGTGGCTCCAAAGAGGTTTTTGTAATAATTTGTCATATACAATTTGAGACTTACATCACCTTCTATTACCCCTTCTTCTTGGTTCAGCTGGAAAATTCTAGTTTTCCTGTGGTTACCATTGGCCACCGAGTGAAAGTATTTGGTATTACAGTCTCCAAATAACAACTTAGTTGTGTTAGCTCGCTGACACCATTTTAACTCCTCCTCTCTTAAAAGTTGTGCAAGCCTTTCTTTTAAGTAGTGTTTTAAGTCTATCTCTGCAT
Organism: Tuctoria greenei; assembly: GCA_036927565.1. Lineage (NCBI taxonomy): Eukaryota > Viridiplantae > Streptophyta > Magnoliopsida > Poales > Poaceae > Tuctoria > Tuctoria greenei. The sequence continues at coordinate 136,934,279 of JAYESD010000001.1, read as the reverse complement.
TAGTAAGCAATTGAGATTCAGCTTTTCTATCCAGCATATCTGTCTTTCTAATTATATCCTCCTTTTCTTTATTATAATTACCGCTAACATTTTTTGCCCATCCTCTAAGGAACTACCTAACTCTTCTGACTTTAAATTTCCATTTTTGCAACGGTGTTTGGCCTTTAGATTCCTTACCCCAAACATTCATTACCATTTCCAAGAAACCACCCCGCCGCAGCCATCCTAGTTCAAACTTGAATAGCGGTTGCTTTCAGCTCAAAAAAATGATCACCAATGACCACATAAAGATTAGATGGTAGCAGCTTTGGATCGAAAACCGCCACCAAGATTCTTCCAAACTTGTTCTTACGAGTAGTCTTCGTATCCACTATCTGAGTTGATCCTAACATAGAGCCAATAGCCCACAGATTCAGAAATTCTCTCAATTTCTTGCGGATTCTCGTAACCTGTACCCACACCTTATGGAAAAAAAAAACCTTCTTCCTTGTCATGCCATTCTTCAAACTCTATACGAACACCCTTGGAAACACCATTGACCCGAACATCCATTCCACCATAGGCGATCGCTCGCTGCAATTCCACTTTGGATGGAAACACAACAACAAAAGACCCATCCTCTTCCTCTTCCGGCTCCCACTTCCATTTCCCTGGCACAATCCTTTGCATCTGCGATACATCCTCTTCCAGCGAGAGACGAACACCAAGTACCTTCACCAATGCAGTCTTAGTGTCTTTCTTTTTGGGCAGAGATTGGTGTGGGATGTGGTACAACCCAGCCCCTCTACCGCATAACCCACTGCATGAGCCACCGGTCTAGGCATTTTCAAAATGGGACATCGATGGTTAACATGATTGTCGTGCATATCGTAAATGACACAATATATAGCGGTATTGCAATCAGCAGCAACATGCCCTTTCTGCAAACACCGTGCACATTGTTTTGCCTTGGGGCCTTGTCAAGGTCCCTCAAAACCACAACCCTCCAACCCATCAGTCTTGATGTCTTGTTGCTTGTCGCCAGCACCACCATCTGCATCAGTAGCCTCCCCATCCGAATGCTATACACACCCTTTAGATGCAACACCTTCATCTATCTTACTTCCTGATATAACTTGTAGTGATGCATCTGTCTTTTGCACCACCGTGAAGTGAGTAGCAGATGCTCCCGCCGTAGCATCCCTATATCCAGGACATGCAGCAGAGCCACCCTGGCGTACTCCGAAGCCACGCCCACCACGCGGACGGTAGCCTCGTCGCGGCCATTGTCTACCACCAAGCGGCCCACCTCTTCCTCCAAAGCTTCCACAACCAGGATCGATATCGAAACAAGTTCCCTGAAAATTGCCGCCTCCATAGACCTCCTCCTCCTCCTCATTGTAGACCCCGTCTCTGCCAGCTCTGGACCCCCAGCCATGGTCGACGCCATAGCCTCCCACCACAAAACCATGGCGGCCGCCATATGTTGGTGATGTGCCCAAGAGGCAATCATAACAATTCGGGTTCAGGCCTATTGGATATTTGATCCATAAGCAATTAGGGTACTAATGGGCCTGCGACCTAAAAGCCCATTAGTACGCCTATAAATATGAGAGGTAGGGTTAGGGGCTAATCATCCCACCACGTGACAGCCCTAGCCGCCACCCCTCGCAGGCCTCACGCCGAGACCCTTACCGCGCACGCGGTGCTAGCACACCGGTGCACGGCGTTCCTCTCCGTACGTGTGGACTCCGTGGAGGCGTTGCTGCTACTGCTGCGCTGATCGGCTACGACGATCGTGATCGTCTACCTGCTGCTGTGACGAGGACGAGGAGAAGACGAACGAGATCGTCTACTTCCCTTACACCGACGCGCATCAACGTTCCGCTGCGCTGCGCATCTAGTGGTAACGATCCATGACCGCTGTACTCGCATGTTTCCTGGGTGATGCGGTAGAGTTGCTAGAGTAGCTTTCCGCTGATTTCCTAACAGTGGCATCAGAGCCGACTTGCATAGTTTTTGGTCTGGATCTACTGCAGACATGTTCATACGATGAATTTTTCGCACGGTTTTTGGGGTTTGGAATTGGTTAGAGTAGATTGCGATCGTATATGACTAAAGGGTCAGTTCGTGCTCCTTCTCTGCTGTGTGCGCAACCTGTCCCTACCGGCTGGAATCACCATCGGGACTAATCGCGTACATAGCTAACAGATTGAGCCAACAGACCACGGTCATGAGTCGCGATCTACTCATGAATAACCGATCACATTGAAAATTTGAGACATTCTGAATGTCTCGGATTCGGGGTGATTTGATCAATCCGATGAGATTTTCATAGTGATTTCATAGATGTGATCTATGTAATTCCGTTTGGTGTTCAGGGCGCTGCCCTGAAACCCGCGGGGGGCGGCTCCCCCCTCGACCCCCCGCCCGCTAACCAGCTAGCGGGACCGCCGTTTTGCTGTCTGCTATAGCGATTACATAATATCGTTTTGCGCTAGAAACCGTTCTACGCTTAACTCGTTTTTGCAGGGAATGATGTGAATGGTATGGCCTAATGTGATGTGATAATCTGTGTGTAATATTCGTGCGGCCTGCGTGCTGCAAAATTAACACAACCGGGTTGAGGTTGTCACATAATTGTATAACGACCTGCGTGTCGACCTGTGATGCTTGATCTCTCTTGTAATTTATTTGGTAGCTATTAATTGTATTAGCTTCTTTTATTATCATGGAGATGTCCTCAAGCATGGTGGAGATGGAGATCACCACAAGAAGGGAAGCATGGCAGCTCAGATCTTAATGGAACCATGGCGATGGAGACCATTATGATTCTAAAGGCCATACTATTCACAATGTGATATTATCATATGCCTGTGATGCTTATTACTTTCTTTTCATGCTCTTCATATGGTGGATGTTTTGTCATGATAGAATAGCTTCCCTCACAAAAGTTGAGCATTTGATGCCATTTACCAATAGCTGCACCTATGTTATTTTGATCGTTGTGTGGTAGGTTTGTCAAAGCAAAGTACCATCATCTATCATAATTCATAGGGTGAATGTTGGACATTCACATGCATAGTGTTGGTTTACTCAACAAAGCTATCAAAACGGTTTTGGGCTTTATGGCATAGAGTTGGGAGCCGGGGCATTGGATGTCACCCAACAAACAAGAGTCATATAGGGATATGATTAACAATTGTTGTTTACCTATGTCACTATTTTCCTAGCCGTGAAGCCAAAGCTCACTAGGAATTAGTGAATATGGATCTTGAACCACTATATATCGTTAGAGGGAAGACGATGATAATATAGTGGTAATATCTTTTATTAAACTGTTAATAGAAGATTGGTACATAACATAGTGCTAAACCTTGCATATTTATTTTCTATTGTAGATCATGTCTGCTAGTAACAATTCCGGTTTCAATTTGCGATCTGTGCTTGAAAAGGAAAAGCTCAATGGAGCTAACTTTATCGATTGGTACCGCAACCTGAGAATCGTTCTCAGGCAAGAGAAAACCGAGTACGTTCTTCTGCAGCCTTACCCGGATGACCTCCCAGCTGATGCAACTAATGCAGCACGTAGAGCTTATACGAAGCACTGCGATGATGCGCTTAATGTAAGCTGCCTCATGCTTGCCACTATGTCCCCTGATCTACAAAAACAGTATGAGCATACAGATGCTTATTCTATGATTGAGGGACTGCGTGGAATGTTTGAGAATCAAGCAAGAGCTGAAAGATACAATATCTCAAAGTCCTTGTTCTCATGCAAGCTGGCGGAGGGTAGCCCGGTCAGCCCTCATGTAATCAAGATGATTGGTTACATTGAAACTTTGGGCAAACTTGGTTCTGAACTCAAGGATGATCTGGCTATTGACGTTGTTCTCCAGTCGCTCCCACCGAGCTACGAGCCATTCATATTGAATTTTCAAATGAATGGCATGGAGAAAACTTTGGCTGAATTGCATGGGATGCTTAAAACAGCCGAAGAAAGCATTAAGAAAAATGCCAATCATGTGATGATGGTACAAAAGGAGAATAAAAAGAGGAAGCGTGTGACGCATCCTAAAGGCAAAGGCAAGGGAAAGGTTCCCGATGAGCCCTCAAGCTCAAAGTCTAAGCCAAAGGGCAAATCTGGCCCTTCTCCTGATGATGAATGCTTTCACTGTCATGGTAAGGGACACTGGTCTAGGAACTGCAAGAAGTACTTGGAGGATATGAAGAAGAAGAAGGGAAGTGAGACTTCCACTTCAGGTATAAATGTTATAGAAATTAACATTGCATTATCTTCTAGTGAATCATGGGTATTTGATACCGGATCGATGATTCACACTTGCAAATCATTGCAGGGTCTAAGTGAGACTAGAAGATTTGCAAAAGGCGAGTTGGATGTTCGTGTTGGCAATGGAGCAAAGGTTGCGGTCATAGCTGTCGGAACTTACCACTTGTCATTACTCTCAGGATTAGTTTTGGAATTGAATAATTGTTATTGCATTCCTACTTTGAGCAAGAATATTATCTCTTCTTCGTGTTTAGAAGAAGTTGATGGTTATGAGATTGTAATAAAGAACAAATGTTGTTCTATTTATTACAATAATATTTTCTATGCTCAATGTCCATTGGTGAATGGATTATATGTTCTTGATCTTGAGGATAAAACTGTTTGTAACATTAATACCAAAAGGGCTCGTCATAATGATCTAAGTCCCACTTTTATTTGGCATTGTCGCTTAGGTCATATAAATGAGAAACGCATTGAAAAACTCCATAAAGATGGTTTACTAAGCTCATTTGATTTTGAATCACTTGACACATGCGAATCTTGTTTGTTTGGGAAGATGACCAAAGCACCCTTCACTGGTCAAAGTGAGAGGGCGACTGACTTGTTGGGACTTATACACACAGATGTATGTGGACCAATGAGTTCAATTGCCAGAGGTGGTTTTCAGTACTTCATCACATTTACCGATGACTTTAGTAGATATGGTTATGTCTACCTAATGAGGCACAAGTCTGAATCCTTTGAAAAGTTCAAAGAATTTCAGAATGAAGTACAGAATCAATTGGGCAAGACAATCAAATTTCTACGATCTGATCGTGGGGGTGAATATTTGAGCCATGAATTTTATGATCATTTGAAACAATGTGGAATTGTTCCACAATTGACTCCACCTGGAACGCCTCAATGGAATGGGGTGTCCGAGCGGAGGAACCGAACCTTGTTGGACATGGTTAGGTCGATGATGAGCCAAGCAGATCTTCCACTATCCTTTTGGGGTTATGCTCTTGAAACTGCTGCGTTTACACTAAACAGAGTCCCAACTAAGTCTGTTGAGAAGACACCATATGAGATGTGGACCGGGAAACGTCCCGGATTGTCTTTCCTCAAAGTTTGGGGATGTGATGTTTATGTCAAACGTTTGACGTCAGACAAACTCACTCCAAAATCAGACAAATGCTTCTTTGTGGGATATCCTAGGGAAACCAAAGGGTATTATTTTTATAATAAAGCAGAGGGTAAAGTGTTTACCGCTCGCAATGGTGTCTTCTTGGAGAAAGAGTTTCTCTCAAAAGGAGTTAGTGGGAGCAAGGTGCATCTTGAAGAAATTCAAGAAATACCTGAAAATGTTTCAACACCCACCGATCCTATACAGGATGTACAAGATGTTGTGCAACCAGTTGATGAAACACCAGCCCCACGAAGGTCTACGAGGGTACGTCGTGCGACTGAAAAGTTAACGCTTCTAACCACGGAGCAGCATGACATGGTATTGTTAGACAATAATGAGCCCACGACCTATACTGAAGCAATGATGGGACCCGACTCTGAGAAGTGGCTTGGAGCCATGAAATCTGAAATTGAATCCATGCATGAAAATCAAGTTTGGAACTTGGTTGATCCAATCGAAGGTGTGAGACCTATCGATTGTAGATGGATTTTCAAGAAAAAGACTGATATGGATGGAAATGTTCACATCTATAAAGCGCGATTGGTAGCGAAAGGTTTCAAACAAATTCAAGGTGTTGACTATGATGAAACTTTCTCACCCGTTGCAATGCTTAAGTCTGTTCGGATTCTTCTAGCAATTGCTGCATATTTTGATTATGAAATATGGCAAATGGATGTCAAAACAGCCTTTCTTAATGGAAGTCTGACTGAGGATGTGTACATGACACAACCTGAGGGTTTTGTCGATCCTAAAAATGCTAGTAAAATATGCAAGCTTCAAAAGTCCATCTATGGACTGAAGCAAGCATCTCGGAGTTGGAATCTGCGTTTTGATGAAGTAATCAAAGGGTTTGGTTTCATCAAGAACGTAGAAGAACCTTGTATTTACAAAAAGTTTAGTGGGAGCACACATGTATTTCTGGTCCTATATGTAGATGACATATTATTGATCGGAAATGACATTTCAATGCTTGATGATGTTAAATCCTCATTAAGAAAAAGTTTCTCAATGAAGGATTTAGGAGAGGCAACGTATATTTTGGGCATAAAGATCTATAGAGATAGATCTAAAAGGCTAATTGGATTAAGTCAAGATACATATATTGACAAGATATTGAATCGGTTCAATATGCAAGATTCCAAGAAAGGTTTCTTGCCAATGTCACATGGCATTACTCTAAGCAAGAGTCAGTGTCCTTCGACACCTGATGAGCAAAAGAGGATGAGAGCGATTCCTTATGCTTCGGCTATTGGATCCATCATGTATGCCATGCTATGTACACGCCCAGATGTATCTTATGCTCTAAGTATCACGAGTAGATATCAATCAGATTTTGGTGAGGCTCATTGGACCGTTGTCAAAAACATCCTTAAGTACTTAAGAAGAACTAAGGATGCATTCTTAGTGTTTGGAGGTGAAGAAGAGCTGGTTGTAAAAGGTTACACTGATGCCAGCTTCCAAACTGATAAGGATGATTCTAGATCGCAATCCGGTTTTGTATTCTGCCTCAATGGAGGGGCAGTGAGCTGGAAAAGTTCCAAGCAAGATACAGTAGCAGATTCAACCACAGAGGCGGAGTATATTGCAGCTTCTGAAGCTGCAAAGGAGGCTGTTTGGATCAGAAAATTTGTTTCTGAGTTGGGTGTTGTTCCTAGCGCGTCCAGTCCTGTGGATCTCTACTGTGACAATAGTGGAGCCATCGCACAGGCAAAGGAGCCTAGATCACACAAACGATCCAAACACATACTACGACGCTATCACCTCATTCGAGAGATCATCGACCGAGGTGATGTGAAGATATGCAAGGTGCACACGGATTTGAATATTGCAGATCCGTTGACAAAGCCTCTTCCACAATCAAAGCATGAGGCACACACGAGATCTATGGGTATTAGATACTTACATCAGTGATCATAATGTGTAGTGGGAGACTTGTGTCACAGCTATGTTTATGTACTATTAAATAAATTGTTATATGAGTAATCATTATCTACATTGATCATCAAGTATGTGACTTGTTCGTGAAACTCTTTGTTAAAAGTAATGTTACTCTAGATGATCCCTAGTCTATATCATTATATGAGATAATGATTGCATACAGACTAGCACATGTATTAATTGATGATCACGTTTCACGGATCATAGATATAGAGATATCAAATTAATAATGTGAACACATGTTAGTGAACATGGTGTTGGATTGACCCACTCCAAGACACTGCTGGGATTGTTATTTCCATATGTGCCATCAGTTGGTCTTGAGTGATACACCTGCTAGATCCTTAGACCTGAGATCGCCATTGTTTCTCACTATGTGTAGTTGTGTACTTTGAGACTACCAAACGCTACTTCGTAACTGGGTAGTCATAAAAGTAGTCTTCGGGTATATAATGAAACATAGAATGTGATGTGCGCGGATCAAGATGGGATTTGCCCCTCCTAAATAACAGGAGAGATATCTATGGGCCCCTCGAGATAGTTGGATTTGAAAGTGCATGGCCATGCCAAGGTGATTAAAGGTTAATCACAGTGACTAAAAGTTAGTCACGGAATGAATCCACTATTTGATCGAGTGAATGGTCGAGCTATCACAAGGATGGCACGCATCTCGCCTTGAGCTTGACTGGTATCGTGAGGCAAAGGGATTAGCATGTTGAATGTATCTAGGTTCGGCCGATATGATCTTTATGTACAGTCGGGAGTCAGTATGTCCTGCTAGGTACCTCTACTGACTTGTGGTTGGAAATGGTTTCCATTCACAACCGACTGCTCATGAACCTAACGGGTCACACACTTAAGGAGTTGGAATATCGAAAATCTTGGCTAGATGATTGTCTCTAGTGCAAGTGGGAGATTGTTGGTGATGTGCCCAAGAGGCAATCATAACAATTCGGGTTCAGGCCTATTGGATATTTGATCCATAAGCAATTAGGGTACTAATGGGCCTGCGACCTAAAAGCCCATTAGTACGCCTATAAATATGAGAGGTAGGGTTAGGGGCTAATCATCCCACCACGTGACAGCCCTAGCCGCCACCCCTCGCAGGCCTCACGCCGAGACCCTTACCGCGCACGCGGTGCTAGCACACCGGTGCACGGCGTTCCTCTCCGTACGTGTGGACTCCGTGGAGGCGTTGCTGCTACTGCTGCGCTGATCGGCTACGACGATCGTGATCGTCTACCTGCTGCTGTGACGAGGACGAGGAGAAGACGAACGAGATCGTCTACTTCCCTTACACCGACGCGCATCAACGTTCCGCTGCGCTGCGCATCTAGTGGTAACGATCCATGACCGCTGTACTCGCATGTTTCCTGGGTGATGCGGTAGAGTTGCTAGAGTAGCTTTCCGCTGATTTCCTAACACCATATCCACCGCACGGCATCATCGCCTTCCCTCGCGGACCTCGACCACCTCCATTGTTCGCCCCCGCACCTTGCATCGCCAGTGGAACAGGGAGGACCGTCGGGGCTAGGCTAGAGGGAGCCGAACCGACGAAAGTTGCAGTGGAAGAAGAATGGGAAATCCTCATTCTGTGTCGACCCGAACAAGCGAAGAGTCAGCTGAGTCCTCCTGTGAAGTGAAAACAAGCTGTTCGTCCTTTGTTCTGGATCAAGACGCTTCGGTCCGGCCCACTAGAAGCCAGACGAAGCGACCACTAAACCAAACGGCCAAAAGCCCCGAAATCCTGCAAGCCTTTATTATGTAATACAAAATTCAAATTTGAAACCACAGCATCCGCCATCGCCGGAGAAGACTTAGCTTTCCTCTGTTCCCACACTGCACTGACTTCCTTCCTGGCCGTAAACTGCTCTTGCGCCTTCACAACAAAATCCCCAAGCGTCAAGCTCGGAGATATCCTTATCGGCGGTAGCGGTCCCCGCCACGGCTTCAACGTGAGTCGATTCTGCTCCGCCGAGCCCCGAGGTCCTGCAATCCTCGTTTCTTCATCGGAGGAACCTGCAGCTAAAACGCCAGAGCAAAACATATTTGACGCATCCTTCATTGGAGCTGTATAATCGTCTGCTTCAGTCTCTTCTGTTGGAAAATAGACATGGCATGCAATTAATTTGATGATCCGAAACAGAAAAACGACTAGAACAGATCTACTAACAGTCAACATAAATAGTGCTGGTACTAAAAAAATCAAAACTCAAACAAATGTGAATAAATCGCTCATCAAGTAAATCGAACTTGTCGGTAGTTTTGATCCGGCGGATCTCCCGACACTACTAAAGTGTTAGAGGAGTTTGAGGTTCGGTGTGGGCGCGCGGAGATTCAAGAAGGTGAAGTGTAAATGACACGAGGGACGCTAAGATTTACGTGGTTCGGGCCGCCTGAGCGTAATACCCTACTCCACGGGGTGTGTTGGTGTTGTATTGGTTGTATGAGCTCAACGTGAGTTGAGAGTGTAGAGTGAGCGCGTACAGTCCGTGTGTCCTCTATGTATCGTCGGCCTGTCCTTTTATAGTACAAGGGCAGGCCGTTACAAGTCAGCCTGGCCCGACATGTGGCCCCGGCGGTTACTAATATTGATACACATTTGATGCGCTTAATTACCCTTAATAACCGAATTACAAGCTTTGATAGCACCGTTACTGGTAATTAAGGTCGTCCGATCGTGTGTCATTAATATAGCATTAATGATACTTAATCGGGTCTTGAAGTCCTTGATTCCTTTTGAAGATCCGGAGCCGTTGTGAGTCTTCCGGAGGTTAGAGGCTGAAGGTCCGACGGTTGGACACGTGGCAGCTCCGAAGCATACTGTGGGGAACAGGTAGGTCCGGTGCTACCTAACACGTGTCAGTTCTGGAGCTTCCCTCGGTCTGGGTTAGGTCCGGAGGTGCCGCTATGGTACACAGCCCGGAGCTTCCCCCTTGTGGGCGGTAGCTCCGGTTTGATAGTACATGTGGCGACCCTGAGACTAACCAAGTTGGGGAAGCGGGTCTGGTTATGTCTTACATGTGGGCCTCCAAAGGTCTTCAAATCAGGTAGATGATATTCTCTTGAGATCTTTGCAATCCCAAGGAGTATATGGTACCCAGGGTACCGATAGTGGCCCCCTGGGCCCACCTCTGGGGAAGACTCCTTGGGTGAAGTCATTCTGCCGGAGGTGGGTCCATCCTTCGACTTTTGAACTGAGTCTTCAAAGGTCTTCAGATGTGCCGTTGGTGATGGTTTGGAGTTAAATCCTCGCCGCGTGGCATATCCCGTGTGCGGCAAATGAGATCTTTGGCTTGCAGATCTCACGCAATTGAAGGTCACCGGTTCCCGATACGAAAATCGTATCGGTTCCGCACGCCTTGTTAGGCTGCCGCCTTTGGGCTTCCCGCCTCGTGATGACAACCGTTCGCCTGGGTAAGAACCTCGACTTGATCGTCCGGGTGGTCCCGGGCCCTCTTGTCATCGGCTGGGTGAAATGTTTGAGTAGTACCTTTGACTTCCTTGTGGTTTCCATCCAAGCGTTGCGAGGGCTTACTTAAGATGGAAAGTGTGCACCGTCTGGGGTTCTTTACGCCTCTCATCTGATCTTGCGCTCAAACTCCCAACTTGTGCTCGCTTTTCCTCTCTTGCCTTGCTATGCCGCGATGGAGTTGGGTCTCCGCGAGAGTCGTTTGAAGACCGAAGGTGATCTAAAGAAGGTCTGGGCCCTCATGGGATGGTCCCCGGACTTCTTCAACCGCCTGGTCCGCGCCAGGGGAGAGCTCCCGTTCGAGAAGGAGCACGCCGACGAAATGGTGTACTTCTCTTCGTACGCCATGGTGGGGTTGATCCCACCTTTTTCCTCCTTTTTCTTGATGCTGCTTGACTTATATGGTCTGCAGGTGTACCACCTTGGCCCTCACTCCATTCTTCTTGTGTTCGTCTTCGTCCACTTCTGTGAGATGTGGGTGGGCATCCCCCCTGCATTGAACTCTTCTGGACCTTCTTCACCGTTCATACCACTGGTAGGAGCAATGAGTACCTTGGCTTCTACTACTTCGTGAAGCGCAAGAAGTGCCCATTCAAGTACCTCCGATCGTTTCCCTCTGGGAAGTGGGATGATTGGAAGAAGGATTGGATAGTCATCGGGTGGAGGAGCACGAAAAGCTGGAGCTGCCCGAAGGCCTCCCCAACATCGACACTACAGTCTGGAGTGAAGCTCCGGTGCTGGCGGATGCCTTCAACCCTGCTCTGACCAGGATCCGCCAGTGCGTGGAGGGAGGATTAACTCCTCAGGCAGTGTTTTGCAACTTCCTGGTCAATAGGTGGGCACCGCTGAAGAGGAGAGAAAAACTCGCTTGGGCCCTCAACAGTGTGATGGACGACGACCAGTTCAAGACCGGGCTGAAGTCCAACATGTCGGGGACAACCTTGGAGTTCCATCTCAAGAAGTTCCAGCATGGCATTGACGTCGCGGGTGACGACTTGACTCCGCCATCAGCTTTTCTCCCTCTAAACATGGAAGTAGAGTTCAGCAGGGAGCTCCGGCGGAAGATGCCTGTGCTTGACGACCTTGGTGGTGATCCCTGGGGCTTCCGAAGGTGGCTCCGACCATGCCCCGAAGCCAAGGATCGAAGTCATTGGCAAGGGCAAGGAGCCGTCAGATGAACCCTTGAGCCGGAAGAGGAAGCTGCAGCATGCCGACGGAAGGTCTGTCAGGCCTGCCATCTCTGCATCATCTCCTTCTCCCCGGAGGGAGAGGTCTTCTACAACTGCAGCGGCTGTTTCCGCAGCGGCGTCCTCACGGGGTGCTAGCTCTGGGCATGCGACTTCAGCACCAGGGCCGGTTGAGGCCTCTAGGTCCGGAGGTCCTTCCCGGTCGAGGGGGGCCTCGACTAAGGAAATGCCCGTGGCTGCGACGAGTTCCAGGGGGCCTTCCGGGGCTTCCACGCTGGCGGCTGCTATGGTCAGCCCTGAAGATCCGGGAAAGAGGTTCCGCGCAAGCTGGTGCGGAAGCCTCCCGAGGTAATTTTTAATTTTTACCTCAGACAGTTGTTTTATTGTAGTAACTATTTTTTAAGTTTCTTCATCCATCATCTGCAGTGTTCCCAAGAAGAGGAGTGAGGCTCCACCCTCAGCCACAGCAGCTGAAGCTGTGAGGGCGGAAGCCTCTGCTCCTATCCAGGCGCCGCCCCAAGTGGTTGCTGAAGCTGCGACAGCTTCGGCGCCAGCTGTCGTGGTCATGGACTTCGACTCATCCCCACAGACTCCCGTGGTAGCGCCGGACCGCGGGAGAGAAGGTGCGCCAGCGGCACCTACCCCGAAGGTTGAAGCTCCGGGTCCTAGTGCAGAGATGATGGAAGCTCCGGCCGTTGAGCCGGAGGAAGTAGTAATTCCGGCCCCAGAGCCAGAAATTGACGAAGCCCCGGCGGTTGAGCCGGAGGTAATTGAAGCCCTGGCATGCGCACCGGATGTTGAGGAAGTCCCGGCGGTTGGGCCGGCTACCTCTGAAGCACCGGCCGCAGAGCCGGTTGTTGTTGGAGCTCCGGCCGCAGGGCCGGTTGATGTTGAAGACTTTCCGGCTCCCGAGCCAGCTGTTGCGGAGGCGTCGGCGCTCGAGCCCCCAATAGAGGAGGTGCCCAGGCCGGAGCTAGAAGCAGCCCCTGCTCCGGGAGTGACGACGCCGGAGGTACCTGCGGCTGAGCCGGAGTGCCCAGACGAAGTTGCTGGCCCCCTGCCTGAGGGGGCAAATGAAGACCTCGCGGCGGGGCCTTCGTAACCACTTCCGGAGGTCGGAACTTCATCAGCGGGACCCTCCTCGATGGCAACTGAGGCTATCCCGGAGGACGGCCCTAGCGCCGTAGAGGCTCAGGGGACCACTCTTGTGGAGTGGGACCCAATTTTTGTCAGCAAGAACCCGCTGGAACCAGCGGAGGAGACCTCAGCAGGTCCGGAACCTATCCCGTTGTCATTATCTATTGACAACGCCTGTTCTAGTCTGCGTCAAGTTCAACTGGCCTTCTTCCACGACAGCAAGGCTCTTGAAGAGTAGCGCCAAACCCTTAGGCGGTGGCGTAACCGGCTCTACTTCGAGACCAAGCTGACGCAGTCGAGGCTAGCAGATGACAAAGAGTGGATCAAGCGGGAGAAGGTCCGACTGGAATACTGGGGCAAATTATTGGATGACAGGGAGAGTATGACTCGTTCCCTCGACGCTCAATCCCGGGCCATTTATGAGCAGACCAAAGCAGCTAATAGTGCGGCCGATGAACGCCAAGAAAGGCTTGAGGCCATTAACACTACTCTCATCAAGCGCCGGGAGGCACTTGAAGAGAGGGAGAAGAGGCTCGAAGATGAAGAGCAGAAACTCCTTGAGCTGCAGGATGACATCTTGAAGAGGACGGAGGAGCTCACCAAAAAGGTGGCTCTGGCGGACAAGGGCCTCGAGGAGCGCGCTAAGAAATTGGAAGAGCGTTGCGCTGAGGAGGAGGAGAAGGCCTGGGTGCGAGGGCAGGAACTCTACGAGCAAGAGTGTGCCATCGCTGCCAGGGAGAAGAAAGTGAGAGGCAGGGAGAAGGACCTGGTTGACCGCCGGAACAAGACCTACCTCTAGGAGGAGGAGCTCGGAAAACTCGAGAAACAGGTTGTTGAAAAGATTCAGCAAAATGCCAAAGAGGTTGAGCGCCTCGCTCGTGAGAATTCTAAACTGGCGGCGGCCAGAAGATCCTTGGAAGAACTGAAGGGCTTGAGGACTGCGGACTCCCTACAGGTTTGGGAGTTCCTGAGCAAAGCCAACGACGCGCTGACACCGATGGGCTTCAGTCCCGTGCGTCCGGATGATCCGGAGCTGAAGTCGGACCTGGCGTTGCAGGCGTTGAGCTCGGCGGGTATCAAACTCTCCAAGGTGGGCGACGTCATCGCGGATCAGTTGGAGGTTGAGGGGTAGTCCCTGGCGAAGAACATCGCAGAATATGTGCTGACGTGCTACACCAGCCGGGATCTCCAATTCCTTGTGGACCCGGTGCTTGAAGGTCCCGTCGAAGGAGAAGGCGAAGCCACCCGAGCCAACGTGTTGGAGGTTGCTCAGAAGGTCGCCCAGTTCTTCCATAGGGTCTAGGACCATCTCTGTAGCTCCCACTTGAATTCTCTCTTTTTCTTCCCCAATTTTGTAATCCCTTGTCTCCAGATGAATGAAATCCAAATTTTTGCGAATTTCATTTTTTGTCTTCAACACTTTTGTCTTCACTTGGCCCCATGGTAGATGTACACAATTTGATTGTGAACATGTACCAAGAGGATATTGTATTTGGTTGAAGACTCGTTTACTTCTAACTTGTAGAGTGTAGGTCTGAAGTCTTCGATAGTGAAGGCCCCCTGAGGTTGTCGGAGCTTAGTAGCTCCGTCAGTAGTTCCTATCAACGCGTAGAGCATCGATAGTTAGACCTCCGGTGTGTCGAAGCTTAGTAGCTCCGGCAGTGACCTTTTCCAACGCGTAGTTTGTCGGCAGTAGACTCCGTTTGTGGAATCTTCTCACCATCTTTTATTCTGCGTCGACGGCTGGCCCCCCTAGCTTTACCGGAGATTGGTTGCTCCGGTGATGCTCGTTTTCAATGTTCAACATCGATTATAAGCCACCTAGGGGGATTCGGAGCTTCGTCAGCTCCGGCTTTTCTCCATCAACGTGGATTCTTTATTTTTCCTGCACACTGAAGCCAAGAAAAATAATAAAATTCGCTCCTTGCCTATAACTTCGTCGTGGCTTATGATTCTCAAGAAAATTTTAGGTCAAACATGATTCTGAATGCAACCGAATGCATTGTCTTCTTTCTTCCGGATCCAATTGCACTTGGACCCGCCTTACTTCGGCCTGCCGAGGTGTAGGTAGAGTGGCGTACTTAGGGTGCTTGACCAGGCTAAGTCGATAGCACACTCCGGCCCTAGATTGGCTTGGCGGCATTCAGGCGAGTGGGCCATGAACAATATTTGAATCCAAAAGAATCGACAATATAGCTCGAATCGCATACGAACCGGTCGAACTAAAATTTCTTAAGAATTGCGCGTCCTTGTTATAGACAAGAAAGAGAAAAATAAAAAATGTTGAGCCTGTACAAAATAAATGCATGTGGAGTCTGTTTCACATGAAGATGTCTTTCATTATAGGTCCAGGGTACAGGGGAAACAAGTACACTCTTAGGGTATGGAACCAGGATAGGCGTGTTTCATTTCTCGTTTGACCCAGGTAGCTAGCCACACTTTTAGTCCTGAGACTGTGACAAGCGTTGCTTGAACTTTGCGGACCTTCCGGGAAAGGTCCGGCTGTTCTCCCGGAGGAACTACCCGACTTTGTACAATGACTTTATAATATACACCTCAAGTTACTACAGACTCACCTCCGTGATATTAGGTGTAGAACTTACGGAGGTGCTCAATGTTCCAAGGATTTGGGAGAGGTGTCCCATCCTTGGTTGCCAAGCGAACGCTTCCGGGACGGGATACTTTAATCACTCGGAAGGGTCCTTCCCAGTTGGTGGAGAGTTTGTTTAACCCTTCTCTGGATTGTATTCTCTGTAGCACCAGATCGCCTTCCTCGAGCTGTCGGTTGTGTACATGCCGCTGATGATAGCGCCGAAGGGCTGGCGGTATCGGGCATTCCGAACAGCTGCTTGGCACCTTCCCTCCTCGAGGAGGTCTAGGTCTTCACGCCGGAGCTAGTCCTGCGTGGCTTCGTCGAAGGTCCGGACCCGGAGTGACCCCAAGGTGATTTTCAGAGGAAGGATTGCTTCAACTCCGTACACCAGGAAGAAGGGTGTCTCTCTAGTTGACCGGTTTGGAGTTGTCCTGTTGGCCCATAGAGTGGGCGGAAGCTCTTCAATCCAGTTGGCTCCATGTTTTTTCAAACGCTCATAGGTGCGCATTTTGAGTCCCTTCAGGATTTCAGCATTTGCTCTCTCGGCCTGGCCATTGCTTGCCGGGTGAGCTACAAAGGCGTAGCAAACTTGAATGCCGAGGTCTTCACAATATCCTTGAAATGCAGAGCTTGTGAATTGGGTCCCATTATCAGTAATGATTTTGTTTGGGACTCCAAATCTGCATATGATGGACTGCAAAAAGTTGATAGTAGATTGCTTGTTTATTGTCACAACTGGAGTTGCTTCCGGCCACTTGGTGAACTTGTCAATGGCGGCATACAGGAACTTGTAACCTCCGACGGCTCTTGGGAAGGGTCCCAAGATGTCCATCCCCCACACGGCAAAGGGCCATGTAGGAGGTATCATTTGTAGAGGTTGAGCCGGTGTGTGAATTTGCTTTGCATGAAATTGGCATGCTTTGCATTACTTCACCAACTCAGTTGCATCCTGGAGTGCTGTAGGCCAGTAGAAGCCATGCCCGAAGGCTTTACCGACCAGCGTGCGGGAAGACGCGTGGTTCCCACACTCGCCTCCATGGATTTCTGCGAGGAGCTCGCAGCCTTCTTCCCTTGTGATGCACCACATTAGGACGCCGTTGGCACCGCGCCGATAGAGATCCCCTTCTACCAACGTGTATATTTTAGCCAATATGACTATCCGGTTTGTGGATACATCATCGTCAGGAAGGATGTTGTCTTTCAAGTAGCTCCGGATCTCCGAGATCCATGCATCAGAGCTAACTTGAGCATTTGAGTCTTGCGTGCTGGGTTGCTCGGAGCTTCCGGCAGCACCTACGACCCTTGATGGCTTCCATGGTAACAAGGCCATCGGGACCGTCAGCTTCGGGATGCTGATCTCGCCCCCTTCGCTCAGTTCGGCGGGCTGAGCTGTGGGTTTTGACAACCTCCAGACAAAAGTTCCGTCAGGAGCTGGAGCTCCGGTTGACACTTTCATCGAGAGTTCGTCGGCTTCAGCGTTGAGGGTACGCTGGACATGGTGGAGATCTAGGACTTCGAAGTCCTTCTGAAGCCTCTGGACTTCAAGGAGGTAAGCAGCTAGCTGGAGATTGTTGCAGGAGCATTCACCCTTCACTTGCTTAATGATGAGCTGTGAATCTCCCTTGACCAGCAGTTGCTTGACACCATATGACAGTGCCACCCTTAGTCCGTAGATGAGTGCTTCGTATTCCGCCATGTTGTTGGTCGCCTCGAAGTCAAGGTGTACCATGTATTTTACCTTCTCCCCGGTTGGTGCGAGGAGAAGGATTCCAGCTCCGGCCCCCTACTTTTGCATAGAGCCGTCGAAGTAGAGGGTCCAGTGAGGCTCGGTGAAGCCTGGAGCCTTGTGTTCCGGCTTCTGCTCACTGGGGCCCCCAGGGTTTGATGGAGAGGGAGTCCATTCCGCCACGAAATCCGCCAATGCTTGACTCTTGATTGCTTGCCTTGAAATGAATTCGAGATCGAATTCAGCCAATTCCGCTGCCCACTTTGCAATATTCCCAGTTGAATTGGGATTATGCAAAATTGCTCGAAGTGGGTAAGAGGTCACCACTGAAATCTTGTGAGCTTGGAAGTAATGGCGGAGCTTCCTGGAGGCAATGAGAACTGCATAGAGCAGCTTATGCACCACTAGGTACCGAGTCTTGGCATCATGAAGTACTTCACTGATGAAGTACACTGGGCGCTGGATGGTCCGGACCCTCCCGGAGGGGCCCAGAGCTTCCTCTTCACCGACCCGGATCCTCCCTAAAGGATCCGGAGCTTCTTCGGGGACCTCCGGGTCCTGGCTGGAGGGACTCAGAGCTTCTTCAGAAACGACCTGGACCCTCCCGGAGGGGTCTGATTCTTCTGAGGTAACTTTTTGTGAACTCAAGTCTGGGAGCTGGGACCCAGACTCGCTTTCAGGAACCTCCGGACCCTCCGGGAGGGGTCTGGGTTCCTGAGCATGGGATAGTTCTGGTCTCTCCGCAACCAGGACCATACTGACGACTTCGTCAGTTGCTGAAATGTAAAGCAGCAAAGGCTCACCAGGATTCGGAGCTACCAGAGTCGGCAGGATGGTGAGGAACTGTTTTAGCTCCTGGAACGCCTTTTCTGCTTCTTCAGACCATTGGAATGGTCCGGACTTCCTCAATAACTTGAGGAAGGGAAGTGCCCATTCCGTCAGTCTTGAAATGAACCGGCTAAGGGCTGCTAGACATCCAGTCAGCTTTTGGACATCCTTGATGCGGGTTGGTGGCCGCATGTCTTCAATGGCTTTGATCTTCGCCGGATTAGCTTCTATGCCCTGGTGACTTACCAGGAAACCAAGAAGTTTTTCGGAGCTAACCCCGAAGACACACTTGTCTGGGTTTAGCTTTGTACGCGTGACCCACAACTTGTCGAAGACAGCCTGTAAGGTGTCAAGGAGTGACTCCTTGTTCTTGACCTTGACCACGATGTCATCGACGTACACTTCCACTATGTCTCTAATGAGTTCTTCAAAAGTTTTGTACATAGCTCGTACAAAGGTTGAAGCTTCATTCTTGAGACCAAATGGCATGGTTGTATAACAGTACAATCCATCTACTGTGATAAAAGAGGTATGCTCTTCATCTTCCCTGGACATTCTGATTTGATGATACCCAGAATATGCGTCTAGGAAACACAGTAATTCACACCCGGAGGTGGAGTCCACTATCTGATCTATTCTAGGTAGTGGGAATGGATCTTTCGGGCATGCCTTATTTAGTGTTGTGTAGTCGATACACATCCGAAGCTTCCCGCCGGCCTTGGGCACAACGACTCGGTTCGCCAGCCATTTTGGATGGAAGACTTCTCGGATGAATCCAACTTCAAGCAACTTCGTCACTTCTTGTCGAATGAAGTTCTGTCGCTCCACGGATTGCTTCCGAGGCTTCTGGTGCACGGGTCGGGCGTCAGGATAGATCTTCAGATTGTGCTCAATCACTTCCCTGGGGATCCCAGGCATTTGTGACGGTTGCCAGGCAAACACGTCGACATTAGCCTGGAGGAAAGTGATGAGCGTGAGTTCCTATTTGTCATTCATCCTCCCGATATACGGGTGGTCTGAGCGGCATCGAAACCAATTTGGACGACTTTGACGGGAATGTCGGTGTCGCCACTTGGCTGCACACGAGGTGCAGAAGTCGAGCCCCGCTGACGAATGCTCGGGGGTTTTGAAGCTTGTTCCTACCTAGAGTCCTCCTCTTGCGCCGTAGTAAGCGCATGAAGTTCTTCCAGAGCAGTTACTCCGGCAGTACGATCTCCACGGACCCGGAGAACGCCTACTGGTGTTGGCATCTTCAACACCAAGTAGCCATAATGAGCAGCTGCCATGAATTTGTACAAAGCAGGCCTGCCCATGATGGCGTTGAAGGGTAAGTTGATCTGAGCAACGTCAAAGACCAACTTCTCGGTGCGATACTTCTCCCGGGTTCCGAAGGTAACGGGGAGAGTGATAGCACCGAGTAGGGTAATGGCTCCCGGACCTACTCCGGAGAAAGGTCGGGAGGGGTGAAGATCTGAAGGTCAGAGCTGAAGCTTGGTGAAAGCTTCGAAGCTTATGAGGTTGAGCCCCGAACCTCCATCTACCATAACGTGGTGGAGATGGATGTTATTGATGGTAGGAGATACTATCAAAGGTAACTGGCCTGCTCCAACCATGCTTCGAGGGCAGTTCGAAGCATCAAAAGTGATGGTCATGTCCATCCACTTCCGATGAGGCTCCGCCCTGGCTGCTGGAGCTATAGCGGCCATGTCCCGACGCATTGTCTTGAGGACGCAACGGGAGGTGATGTCCCATGATCCACCAAAAATGGTGTTCATGGTCTTCCGACGCTCGTTGTCAAAGACGTCAGAATCATCATCGACGGAGGTGTAGACGGCCTTCAGGACCTTTTTGGGATCCTGAAAACGTAACTCCTCTTGAGTCGGAGCTTCCTCAACTTTTTTCTTTCCTTCTCTCGGTCGGAAAGGAGCTTCTTCTCGGTGCTTGTTGTAGCGCTCGACAAGGTTTTGGACCTCCCGACAGTCTTCCAAACTGTGACTATCCGTTTTGTGAATTGGACACCACACCTTGGGTTTGCCACCGTCTCCAGAAGACGGTCGAGGTCGCTTCTCAGGGCGTGGCCCCCGACCACCCGGAGCTGCAGCAGCTGCAACATTAGATGCACCGGCCGACGGCTTCTTCTTGTCGTTGGTCTTTTTCTTCTTCTTGCCACTCACGGAGGTAGTGGCTTCGCCTTTGGAGGATTTTTTGTGATCCTCCGGAGGTGGTTTGGAGTGCATTTCACGGCCTTCCGCAGCTCTGGCACATTTGTCAGCCAAGCTGAAGAGTTCTGTGACACTGGTGATCTCCTTGATCGCCAGTTTCTCCAACATCTTCTTATCCCGTACACCCTGTCTGAATGCCGCAATGATAGAAACGCTAGGGATAGAAGGGATAGTGTTTCGGACCTGAGAGAACCTCTGGATGAATGATCGCAGGGATTCTCCCCCTTTTTGCACGACTGCAAAAAGGTCCAGTTCAGTGCCTGGTCGGGTGTATGAACTCCCGAAGTTGGCGGTGAACTGCCGGCACAGCTCCTCCCAAATGTTGATGGAATTGGGTGGAAGGCTCATAAACCAGGACCGGGCGGTCCCAGTTAAAGCCACTGGAAAATAATTGGCCATTACAGCCTCATTTCATCCAACTGCTAGGATAGCAGTGGAGTAAATCTGAAGAAATTCAACGGGATTAACGGTCCCGTCAAACTTCTCCGGCAGGTGAGGCCAAAATTTCTGTGGCCACATGACCATACGCAAATGCATGGCCAGGGCTGAAAAGCCTCCTCCTACTCCTTCAGGAGCAGGAATGTCCTGAGCTTCTCGTCTTTCATGAGCACGCTCAATATGAACTCGGCCGTCTTGTTGACGGTATCGGCGATCAAGATCCGCCCGGAGGTCATGAGTTAAAAGCCTTGACACCGTGTGAGTTCGCCGTGCCCCAGAGGGCAACAGCGTAGCTTATTGCGACGCAGCACGTCTCCTGTTGTTGGAAACGTGCGGACCCAGTCTGCCAGACAAGGTCTGTCGCTACGACGGGGCCCGTCCTGAAGGAGGAGGACCCTAGTTGCTGATGCGGTCGGCTACGGCTGCAACCAAATGTTCCACATCGGCCCTCCACTGCTCCATTGCATCCTGGGATGCGTCCGGAGGTGGTGGGCGCTGAAGAAGAGCACGTGCTGCATGGAGCGCGTGTTCCGGGTTGTCATGATTTGCCGACGCAGTGGCTGACGCCGGGGCACCATCGCGCTGCCCAGCTTGATTTGCTGGTGGAGGCGACGGTGGTGGTAGCGTGACTCCTGCTGGAACTGAGGCTCCTGCTGGTGGCTGCATATTGGAGGGATTGCCCCCAACAGCTTGAACAGCAGGATGACCGTTGGATGATCCAGCAGCTGAGTTCACCATTCTTGAAATCTCAGGTGGCCCCTACCTGGCACGCCAACTGTCGGTGGTTTTGATCCGGCAGATCTCCCGACACTACTAAAGTGTTAGAGGAGTTTGAGGTTCGGTGTGGGCGCGCGGAGATTCAAGAAGGTGAAGTGTAAATGACACAAGGGACGCGAAGATTTACGTGGTTCGGGCCGCCTGAGCGTAATACCCTACTCCACGGGGTGTGTTGGTGTTGTATTGGTTGTATGAGCTCAACGTGAGTTGAGAGTGTAGAGTGAGCGCGTACAGTCCGTGTGTCCTCTATGTATCGTCGGCCTATCCTTTTATAGTACAAGGGTAGGCCGTTACAAGTCAGCCTGGCCCGACATGTGACACCGGCGGTTACTAATATTGATACACATTTGATGCGCTTAATTACCCTTAATAACCAAATTACGGGCTTTGATAGCACCGTTACTAGTAATTAAGGTCGTCCGATCGTGTGTCATTAATATAGTATTAATGACACTTAATCGGGTCTTGAAGTCCTTGATTCCTTTTGAAGATCCGGAGCCGTTGTGAGTCTTCCGGAGGTTAGAGGCTGAAGGTCCGATGGTTGGACACGTGGCAGCTCCAGAGCATACTGCGGGGAACAGGTAGGTCCGGTGATACCTAACACGTGTCAGTTCTGGAGCTTCCCTCGATCGGGGGTTAGGTCCGGAGGTGCCGCTATGGTACATAGCCCGGAGCTTCCACTTTGTGGGCGGTAGCTCCAGTTTGATAGTACACGTGGCGACCCTGGGACTAACCAAGTTGGAGAAGCGGGTCCGGTTATGTCTGACATGTGGGCCTCTGAAGGTCTTCAAATCAGGTAGATGATATTCCCTTAAGATCTTTGCAATCCCAAAGGGTATACGGTACCCAGGGTACCGACAGAACTAGTCCAGTCCGAGAGATCCACTTACAGATCGTCCTCCTATGAAGTAGATGATGAAACTGATGATGAAGATGTAAGTGCAGCGAGTGGCCGTGCGAAAGCACATCCCAGACACCTGATCGCCGGCACCCGTGCAGGTCTTCAGATCGCCGACGTCGGTTCGGAGACACCGCTCTCCCTCAGTCCGCTGCACGGCGGACGAAGGGACGGCGAGGCAAAAATGTGGCGGCGCAGAGCAGTTAGCGAGAGAAGCGTTATGTGTTGTGTGTATATGTGTCTCCAGTATACAGGACGTCTCCTTATATACTCGAGTCTCCAATCGCCTCAGATTCGATCTGCCATAATTTCAGGAAACCGCCCCTGAAATCCCTCAACGTGCAACTAATGGGAGCAGTTATGGGCATTCGTGCACATTAAACGTTCACCTGGAATTATGCCTCAAATTACTCCTCATATTGACCTGACAGTCTAGGTGTTGATGAAATATCCCGGATAATATATGTGGCAGAAAATAAAGGCAGTGGAACACAACACGTCGTGACGCGAACATGCAACATCGCAAGTCACAAGTCACGCGATGAACACGCGTAAAATCGCGTAAAGCGCGCGCGTGCGTGCGTGTGACTTTGTGTCCATAGCAGCAACCTTCATCTCCCTCATTATTCCCATTCTGAGAACCACTCCAAGAGCCACTATATATGTTGGGGAACATCCATCTAGGTGGGCAATGTGAGACTAAAGTCTCAGCCACCTCTTCACACCACCTTGGCTTTTCATCAGGGGAGTTAGCCCAAATAAATGAGCCCATAAATGAGTTGTACCAAAGGGGTCAAATCCCAACATCTTCTTCATCTGAGCTGAGTTTGTCAGCTAGTGGCCAGAACTTCGACCCCAACGATCGACAGTGTTGCCCAGCCAAGGGGTCTGCTGACAGTCCTTTCACCGGAGCTGAAGATCACCCCTCAAAGTCCATTTCAGCACATGCTTGCCACCTTGGTTCGGACCTCACCGTAGCTACCTGCAAGACTCTCAGCTTAGGCGTAGAAACCTCATAGCTTACCTTAGGTACCTGCAACGGGAGCAGCTGATCAGTCGCCGGAGGCTCAGAACACATCAAAGTTGTTGGAGCCAGACGTGCATACATATGCACCCTAATGCCAATTATGTCAAAAGCGATGGCCTTGGAAAGGATGAGTAAATTTGTTGAATAACTGCGGATAGCAGAACCTGAGATTGTGTGAATGCATAAAAGTTTTAACAACTCCAGGTTCAACACTGTCCAAGACAAAAACTATTGGAACCGGTCACAACTGACAGACTGGACCAGTTTCACAAAAACTTAATTTTAATCATGCTAACATCATTTTCATGCCTTGACCCAAAATAAAAGTCGAACTTAACTCAATCATCTTACCAACAAGCATTCACTCGCCCCCAGATCAGGTTGGGATCAAAAGTTATGACAGTTCAAAGTCGACACAACTGCTGGAAAAATTTCAGCAGCACTCCATTTGGATGTACCAACTTCGATTCACATGTTTTATAAAATTTCAATTCAAATCTTATAAAACTCAACACTAAAAAGTTGTAGAATAAGCCGTAAGATTTCCGGAAAGCTATCACACAACCCATGGTCAGTTGTGTAATGCAAGTTATGACCAATTTACTGCAAAGTACAGAAATTCAATTCTGTGTTCTGCAGTTTGCAACAGTTTTCATTCCATTGATCAAAACACTAAATTAAACTGGGAATCTAATATTGAGATCCAACAAAAGATCTATCCAAAAGGTAGTTATATGCCTTCATATATCTCTTGTTGACGAGAAACGAATTTTTAAAGTTTGACAAAGTTCCCAGATTTCAAGGGAAATTTTGACAGCACCTGTTATGTATATTGTGGATATGTCCACAATTTTACAAAAAGATAATATCAAAATTTGCCAAAACTTTAAATTACAACATTTTAATACACATAACAAGGATTCCATAAATGTATCACACTAAGCCATTAGATTTTTCTACTAATAAATATGACAAAAATAGTAACAGGTACAGAGAGGGGTTCCAGTTTCTGTCCAGTTTGGCAGACTTTGGGACATTGAATTTTTGAAGGGGTTAGAAGGGGATTCTGCTCTGGAGTTCAACAGAAAAGTTGTAGAAGACTTCCTAATATTTCCACCCATGTAAAATAAATCTTCATTAGACTATTCTTCTGGGAGTTATGTATTTTTAAAGGCAGGTCAAATTCCTGACAGAAAACAGAGACTCTGCTTTTTTTGAATCACTTGAGTTTAAACCTACTCCAACTTTCAAACATAGTTCAAAATCAGAGATCAATAGCTAATACATGTATTCTTACACCTTCTTGAGTTCATCTTACAGTGATCTTCATAATGCATTGATGGGATACATGTTGGTACTACGTGCCTCACAAAAGTGAAAATCCTAACCTGATTATACCGGCATATATGTCTAAATCGGTGGCACTATAAACGGTCATTCGCAAACATTTTCTAAGCACAATACGATATCGTGGTTAGTGTACCTGCATAAGACACTCAATTTACAAAACGCTCATTATGATGTCGTACGGCACGGCCAACACGGGCGATCATTTCAGTCAGTCACAATAATATATATAAAAGTAAGACATCCGCCCTGTATCATTCCATACGGGCATTCCATACAGGCTGCCCCGAGCTGAGCCATGACTGTGAGAGTTGTATGGCTCATTGAATATGAATTGTCCAAGAGTTGCATACTATCGCGTTTTTGACCACACGATGGGGTATCCACGCTTTTGCCTGAAGCACGCCGGGGAGCAGCGTTTTCATATGTTCCCAGAACTATGAGAAGGTTTAGAGACTCATATTAAATCTCGTGCTAAGCCACAGGGACAATCACCGTACTACCTCTCCTACGGGTGATCTTACCGCAATTGATCCGTTTGCGGTGGCGTACCTTACCTCTTACCTTATGTCAGAGCATCATTATAGAATATAATAACAAATATGTTAGATTGTCACCTTAAGTAACTCTGCTAATATCAGTCGTTATGTGGGCGTACTAGCGAATCCTCACTCGTAAATCTATTATTTTCAAAATATGTTCCTTTTTAGGTGCGTTATTCCCAATGTAGCTCTGCTACCATGTTGTGAGGACCAAGGTCCAGACAAACCAGAAATCACATTGGGTGGTGTTATGAGAAGCGACATCCAATAGCACAACACAGAAAAGAATAAAGAACTCATAACATAGGTGAGAAATCTACACTAATATCAAAGTTTTATACAAAATATCTTACATCAGTGGATTTCTTTACACTACTCACTCGGATCTAAACTACAACAGTAGCGGTCGTATCAAGCCCACGGATACTCCACTCTAGCATCACAGAGGAAAGCAGTGGCGTCCAGGGATTCCATTGGCTATATACTCCGATAAGGGCAAAACCTAGGAACATGTCATAGCTATATACCTGCAAAACTCATATAAATGCAACTGTGAGCACAAGGCTCAGCAAGACTTACCCGTCTCACCTAAGAACATGAAACTCTACATGCTGAGAACGTAAGACTTGAATTTAAACTGCAGTAAGTACATGTTCACTATCAGTAGATCCTTTTTTCAGGTAGATAATAGCACATGAAGCCCTTGGGCACGACAACATCATGAACTCCACAATCAAACAAGAAATGCTTCATTCACGATGTTGCAGGGCCCAATGTTACACAGGCTTTATCAAGTTAATTGCTTAGAATCATAACTTTAGTTTTTCTATCAGCTACGTCAACCAAGTTGATTAACCATCTAGCAGGTTCCACCAAGTTCTAGTTGTTACTACGTCACGACTGTGAGAACAAGTATGCTCCCTTCCGCGATCGATGGTGATTCGAATCATAATAACACTCTACTTGCGCGTCACATACACCTGCACAGAAGATACTTGCAGTCCTCCCCGTGACATCATAAGTGACAACCTTTCACAAGACACCAAAATGTTGAAGTGGTCCCACCGTCCCAGAAGCATTCCCCACATACGGTACTGCCGCAGGGGGTCACTACTACCCGCTGTTAGCTACCGGCCTAGAAAAGTGGGGATCACCTCGACACCTAGGTTAACAAGTTACATCGGTTTCCTGGGTCCCATATATCCAGTATGCATCTGTTACAAATTCAAACTTGTCCAGCAAGGCCGCATACGAAACGGGTCGTAATCGACACGGGCGGGAACTATGCCCACAAGACCACGTACTTGAGCGTCCTAATCATCCTGTCCAGTCTCCAGTTTCTTCCTAGTTGATCCCTTATTACTGTTGCCGAGTAGAATCCGCCTACGCGAGCCATCCCACTTCATCATCTTTCCATATTAAGCATCATACTAACAGTTACGTAAAGTTCTATACTACCCAAACTCCATGGATTCTTGGGTCATGCATGTGGAGTATCATACATCCCTAGATTTAATGCACAATTACCATCATATAGATTATAAAAGAAAAATATATTAATAGCTTAAATGTAAACTGGGGCTTACCTTAGATTGTGACTAGGTAAATGTCAATAGGTCAGTGCTTGATCTTCTGGATGTAGCACCTTTTTGCTTGTCCTTCTGTCTTTGTCTTTACAGTTGCTTGGGAAAATCTTGTTCTTGGTGTGGGGTCGACACTAGTTCCATCTACTCCTAGTTGTGCTCCTCGTCGATCTCCATTCGTCGTGTTCACTATCGAAATGATTGTGCATATAGAAAATAGAATCATGATTTAGTGCTTGAGCATAGAGGATTAATGAATCCAAAGTTAGATAAGCAGGAGTAGAGACTTCTTTAGAAAAGTTTAACAAATTTGCTGGAACCAAGAAAGATTTCACTAGTTCAATTTGAAGGTTTTAACCTACACATATGGATATTACAAATTGATTCCTAATGTTTCTTTGATCAAAGAAGGTTGAAACTTGGTATTTGAGTTGTTGGATATATCAATTAATTTTGGGCAATCCTTCCTAATCTGTTACCAACAGGATCTCCAAACTTAATTTTTTTCAGAACTAATTAGGTTTTAAATGGAATACAAGTATACTCAATCAATTACTGATGGTCCTTAAATCAAATGGAAATGAAACTTTTTTTCAAGGTACTAGGTTATACTAGGATCATACTTGAATAATTTCAGAATTTTATACTTTCAGTATGTGGCATGAGAATTATTCTAAGTTTTTATCTTCTCTGAATTTCTTACAAAATTATATAGTTGTTCATGTCAAATAAATTGGTAAAATGCAAACTGGAGGGCATAAGGAAGCCATAGAATTTCGTTTCGCATTTTTAGGATTTTCTACTATGTACTGTGAATTTTTGAAGTTGTGACCATTTTTCTGAATTTTATTCAAACCGAAAATGGAAAAACTAACCAGAGGCCAATGACTGGCGGGCCCCACCCGCCAGGTTCTTCTTCCTCACGAAGGGAGGAGGGGCTGCGCCATGGGAGGCGGTGCAGCTCGCTGGATCTCGGTCGGAGGAGGCCAGGGGCGTAGGGGAAAAGGGCAAGACGACCCTGGGAACGGTAGAAACCGGTTGAGGGCTGCAGTGGAGTGCGGCGTTGGCTGGACAGCACCGGGGGCGAGGCCATGACGGCGGCGAGCTCGGACGAGCTCGATCTGTCCAATTGTTGCACCAAAACCTTCAGGACAAGGCCTCACCCGCCAGGTTCTTCTTCCTCACGCAGCGAGGGCTCGCCGGATCATGGCCGGAGGAGGCAAGGGGCGTGGGGGGAAAGGGCAAGACGACCCTGGGAACAGTAGAAACCGGCTGAGGGCTGCAGTGGAGTGCGGCGTTGGCTGGACAGCACCGGCGGCGAGGCCATGGCGGCGGCGAGCTTGGACGAGCTTGATTTGTCCAACTGTTGCACCAAAACCTTCAGGACAAAGCTCTAGCAAATATGGGAATATGAAGAACAAGAAAATATATCTCAATTGAGGTATAGACAACTGGAAATAGGGGCGCGTCAGTTGTAGTAAGGTAAACCCAGATGGCGGCCACAAAATCTGGAGTTCGCGGATGAATACTTGATAATTCATTCGATTGTTTGTTCTGTACCGATTGGTAGCACGTCTAGATTATATGGTATAACTGGAACGGAATTTAATAAAACTGGCTTGAAGAATTTTGATGAAAGGATGACGGCGGTTCTATGAACACGCATAAACTCGACATGGAAATTCTGCACAACAGGGTGATGAAAGACCAAGGAGCTCGGGAGGCATGAAGGTGAGGATCTTGCGAACCTTTTGGAGCGATTAGTCGGATTGGAGAGGCTCTGTCTTGACCGCACGACGGAAAGGCACCGCGGAGTGGTGGCCATCCGCCGGGAAGAAGAATCATGCCGTGGCAGCGGGAGGAAGAGGATCGGCAGCCTTGTGGTGCGTTGAGGAAAGCAAGGAGAGGCCGGCGCAGGTCTTCGCGTGCTCAGCCGGACGGGAGACTGCAGAGAAGCGCCGGGAGTCGCTGACTAAAGCAACCGGCAAAACATTGAACAGAGACGATATATCACAGCCGTGGCGGCAAGAGGGAGACGGAAGACCAGCTTCTGTGCGCCATGGGGAGGGAAAAGGAGACCACGGCGCAGCTCCCTGCAGCCTGGCCGGCGAAAACCAGCAGAGGGCGGCCGACGGCGTCAAGCAGTAGGGCGGCCAGTAGCATGAGCGAGCAAGGCGCATGAGATTGGTTGAGAAGCAACGAATCCGGTCTGATCTTTTCCCTCCATGCGATATGAATGATCGAAGAAGGATAGGGCAGAGGCAAGCCAGCACAGAGCGGCAAGCTGCTCCGTGGCTTGCATGCCATGCCGTGGCGCTTGTGCGTTTATAGGACAAAGAAACAGAGGCGGTTGCATGGCTTGGGTGTATGTCAGGTGGGTCCCGCACTCTAGTCTTAACCTCTCTAGTTAATGGCAAACTATTGAAGAATTGCTCTAAAAATGCTAAAAATTTAAAAGCTTGCTGAATAAAATATTAAGAATCCAAATTTGTAATAAGATTTGAGGTTGGAGCAAGTTAAAATGGAATTCAAATTTAAATTTAAACCTCTCTTTTAGGTATTGACCTGATCATACTCTCATAAATTGCAATATTCTATAGGGACCGCTAAATAAGTATAATTATTATTTTGGTGAAGTCGAATTTCAATATGATCATCTTCGATTCACAATTAAGAATTTTGCTCGAATTGAGTTTTAAATTAAATCTTGTCTTTGACTTTTGAGTCAAAATTCTTGGGACTTCATTATTTTTGTACCTTGTTTATTTAATATCACTCATACACTTATCATTTTCTACATTATGTCTAAAGCTCTCAAAAGTTCACAACCTGGGAATATTCATTAATTAATATAATTCTTTTGGGTTTGACACATTAATTCACTTAAAATTTTCAAGTTCATATTTTTCGCATTTTGGCACTTCACGAATGTGGGCTTTTACAACCCTTCCACCTTAAAGAAATTTCGTCTCGAGATTCTAGGGAAAAGGAAAAAGTTAAGGTTATTAGTGATATGATTTGCCCAAGTTACTGGCTAGAAGTATTCTTCATCTTCCCATGCAGTTCCTTATTCGAATTGAATTCCTGATTAGTGAAGATGGGATGTTGTCTTCGGAACAAGGTGAAATAAAGAATGGTACATTTGTTCTATGAAAAAATATTTACTTCAGAACCACTATTATTAATGAATGATGTACTTGATGCCATCCCTATGAAAGTTACCGAATCAAGAATTATGATCTTTGTCAACCATATTCCGCTGAGGAAATTAAATATGCTTTATTTCAAATGGGACCTACGAAAGCTCCTGGTCCGATTGGATTTCCAGCATTGTTCTATCAAAAACATTAGAGTCTAATACATAATGAAGTGTACGACGCGGTTCGTGCATTCTTGGGTGATGCTGAAATTTCAGATGGTTTTTGTGATTCCGTAATTGTGCTTATTCCAAAGGTGTCGAATGCTAAACATCTTTCCAAGTTTCGACCTATTAGAGTCAGTAATATGGTTTACAACATTGCTTCAAGGGTTATGACTAACAGATTGAAGACAATTTTGCCTTCTATAATCTCTCAGACGCAGAGTGCTTTCGTTCCAGTAAGATTAATAGCGGACATTGTGCTCGTTGCATATGAATGCTTCAATACAATTCGAGTACAAAACAATAAAAGTCCTTACTTTGCATTAAAAGTTGATATGATGAAAGCATATGACTGCGTTGAATGGACATATCTTCATGGCTGCATGAGCATACTTGGTTTCTCTCCTATTTGGATAGAATCAGTGATGCGTTGCATCACATCTGCTAGATATGCTATAAAAGTCAATGGTGAGCTCACAAAGACTATAATACCATCAAGATGAATATGTCAAGGGGATCCAATCAGCCCTTATTAATTTCTACTATGCACAGAAGGTTTTTCTTGTCTACTGCAAAAGATTGAGAGTAGTGGTGTGCTACATGGTATACATAATGGTCGAAATGGTCCCTCTATTTCTCATTTGCTGACTGCAGATAACAGCCTTTTCTTTGCACGTGTGATTCCCGAAGTGTTAAAAGTCTAAAAAAGGTTCTTGATAAATATTGTGTGGCATCAGGACAAAAGATAAATATTGAAAAATCATTGATTTATTTTGGTTCCAAATGCAGGCCAAG
Organism: Tuctoria greenei; assembly: GCA_036927565.1. Taxonomy (NCBI): domain Eukaryota; kingdom Viridiplantae; phylum Streptophyta; class Magnoliopsida; order Poales; family Poaceae; genus Tuctoria; species Tuctoria greenei. Next base: position 136,902,970 of record JAYESD010000001.1, on the reverse strand, counting down.
AGTTAAAGGTCTGGTAAAAGAGAGATTTGGGATTCATATGAGATCCTTCATGACAAGTATCTAGGTATGCCTATTGAAATATCTAAACAGATCACGACATCTTTCAACTTGCTAAAAAAATATGGAAATGCATCAATCGGTGGTCAGGGCGCCCAGTGTCTAGAGCTGGAAAAGAAGTGTGGCTCAAATCTGTAGCACAAGCAATTCCAACTTATACTATGAGTTGCTTCCAAATGTATGTATGATTATGTGAGCAAATGGAATCATGTATTGCTGATCATTGGTGGGCTTTGAAAATGGGAAAAAGAAAATGCATTGGCGCTCTTGGGAATGGATGTCATCACCGAAATCTATTGGAGGATTGGGATTTCGTGATTTCGTTCTTTTCAATAAAGCTATGCTTGGAAAACAATGTTGGGGGCTTATTACAGACCCCACATCGCTATGTACAAGAGTCCTCAAGGGACAATATTATCCAAATTCAGATTTCTTCAATGTTGGTAATCGTCGCAGATCATCATACACATGGCGATCAGTTCTATTTGGCAAGGACCTACTTCTTCAAGACCTCAGATGGGGTATCCGCAATGGAGAAATGTCAATATATTGGCTGATAATTGGATCCCCAATGTGAAACCTGGTACGTTTCAGCCTCTATTACCATTGTCAGTTGCTGCAAAGGTAAAATTATTGCTCAATATAGGGAATTCTTGGAATGTTGAAATGGTGAAATCTTTTTCCCATAATGAAGTAGCAGATGCCATTCTTAAGATCCCTATCAGCTTATATGGCAGCGAAGACTTTATTTTCTGGCCATATGCTAAATTTGGGGAATACACAATCAAATCAGCTTATAATTTAGCAAGAGTTCAATCTTTTTTCTTCAAACAAGACAAGGCTGGAAAAGGGTTCAGTGCAAACTGGCATAGTGACACAAAAATTTGGAAATCACTGTGGTCTATCAAAGTTCCAAAAAAGATGAGAATTGTTTTATGTCATATGATTCATAACTGCCGACCTGTAGGTGAGCAGTTGCTGCATAGACACATTTCCAAGGAAGAAAGTGGATGCAATTTTTGTAGTCAAGAAGAAAAAGTTGAGCGTGTTTTCCTTATGTGTTCCTATGCAAAAGAAATATGGGAACATATAAAAGAACGTTTCCTGATCAGTTTATGCATAAAACACATGTCCAATGCACAACAATGATTTTTGAGGCCCAATCAGAAATTAATATTATCGTCATGGCCGCTACAATATGGCATATTTGGAGGCTTGGAATCAGGCAAAAAATAATGGTGGTGCATTCCTTCACCCTGTTGGAGTGGCTACAAAAATCTTTGCTTATGTTGATATGATTGTCAACATTCTTTCAAGCAGAGAGGGTCATCTCAAATGAAAGACACTCCATCTACTTCCTATTTGCATGCAATGCAACAAGATCAATTATGCATCAATGTCGATGCTGCTCTATTTCCTTCTGATAATCAAATGGAATGGGGAATTGTGATTCGTGACCATATGGGATCCCATCTTCTTTCCTATAGTGAGCGCAAAATGTGTTTCGAGTTGCTAAGTTGGAAAAGATCATAATTTCTCTAAGATAAGGTTATTCTCGGATTGTCTTTCCATGGTTCAAATAATTAATTCTACTGTCATGGATCGACCAAGTATGGGAGCAGTGGTTGCCGATATCATGTCTATGGCTTCTGACTTTGAGTATTGCTCTATTTCTTTTTCCAGTCATGACACAAATGTAATAGCACATAGAGTTGCTCGTAATGCCTATTCTTTGATTTGTAAAATATCAATTGTTGTAAATACGGATTGTATTCGTGATGAACTATGTAATGATGTTACTTAATCAATACAATGACATTTTCTCTCAAAAAAAAAGTGGACAAAAACTTAGGAATAATGCTGCTAAAATTGAGTCACTGGAATATAAAATTAATTGGCTAAAATCCTTGATTCCTAGTGATGATTCTTTTTTATCATGCGAACTAATATATGAACAATTGTCCTCTTTAAGAAGTGCGCACACCTCGACTCTTGATAAACTTGAACATGAAATTGAAAAGAACAAAAAGCTTGTTGCACTTAATGATAAAATCATAAAATATGTTATCTGTTCTACAAGTGATTTGCATTGTACTAGTTGTGATGATCTTAATAAGAAACTACATAATGCTATGAATGAGATTTTGGTTTTGAATAATGTTTTATTTTCTCATGAAGTTAATTTTTTTCTAATTGCAAACTAAAAGCAAAAACTTCATGTGACAACTGCCTAGATTTGTTCAAGAAACTTGTTGACATGCATAGGACACTAGAGTGGTTTTTTAGTGGAAATAAGAACCTAAATTTGCTGCTAAATTCTTCTAAGATTTGTAATGATAAAACGGGTTTAGATTTTGATTCTCATGCTCATGCTAAGGAACATCCACCTAAGGATGTAAGGTCCCTAGGAAGTGGTTTGATTCAAACATTTCCTAAATAAAAAGAGGTGGTTTTTAGGTCAGCAGGGGTGTTGTTTCATTCGGGTACTAACACACGCATTGCCATCTCACCTAGACATGAACGTAATGTTAATTTTCATTGTACCTACTATGGTAGAGATGGCCATGTCATATATTTTTGTTAGAGACTATCTAAACACGAAAAGATGCAAAGAATGCTAGCAAGATCACGAAACAACCAAGCAAAATATGTTGCACGTGCTAAACCAAATGTTAGACACTTGCAACCTACTTTGATGAGTCGAAAACATGCAAATATTGCTCCCAAACCTACTATTTTTCATGCTACAAAGGTCACACCTCGTAGGTTAGTAGTTGGGAACAAGAATTCTATAGTTTTGTCTCATAAACCTACTGTAATTTCTCAGCCTTCGCGTGTTCTTCCTACTGGACGTAGTGTGACTCAATACTGGATTCATAAATACTTTTTGACTAACCCCAGTATTGAGTCATCCATGTATTGTACTTCTATGTAAGTTACACGCTTTGCTCACGCCACATGACAAGTTACAAAGAACGTTTCTCCACTCTCTATTTTGTGTCACGTGTAGAAAAACTTTTGCTGATAATTTTTCAACTCCCATAATTGCTAAGGGTTCAGTTAGAGTTAATGATCACTATATTTTGAACGATGTGGCACTTTTTAAGAATTTGAAATACAACTTGCTCTCTATTTCACAATTGTTAGATGAAAATCTAAAGGTTAGCTATTGCTGCAAAGTTGTAGATTTAAATGGTGAGCTTATGTTTAACATGTCTCAGTTTGGAAAAGTTTTTAAAGATGCTTTTGAAATGTCAACCACTAAGAATAAGTGTCTAGTTGCTAATGAATCAAAAGACTTATATGTTTGGCATCGTAGACTTGGTCACGTAGGATTTGATAACCTCACACGTGTTAGCGGTCTTGAACGCATACATAGGTTACCTAAGATTAAAGGGGACAATTATATTATGTGCTCTTCTTGTAGACATGCTAAGATGATTGTAGGTTCACATGCTCCAATAACGATCACCATGACAACAGCACCGGCAAAATTTTTACATCTTGACACTGTAGGTCCTTCACGTGTTCAATCTTTTAGAGATAAGTGGTATGTGCTTGTAATTGTTGATGGCTATTCTAGATACTATTGGGTTTACTTTATGGCATCTAAGAATGAAGATTTTAGTCACTTTAGAAGTTTGGTTCTTATACTTTCACTTAACCACCTAAGATCTTTAAAAGCAATAAGAAGTGATAAAGGAACCGAATTTGAAAACCAATCATTTCATCACTTTTATGTTGAAAAAAGAATAGATCATCAATTTTATTCACCATATGTACCCAGCAAAATGGTTTCCTAGAGAGAAAGAACATAAACTTAGTTGAGATGGCTAAGAGTATGTTTGATGAATATCAAACCTCCTAGGAAATTTTGGGCAGATACAATTGCAATGACTTGTTATGTCTCAAATAAAGTTTTCTTGCGAGCTAATCTAAGAAAAACTTCATATGACCTTGGGTTTGGACATAGCCTCAGTGTCACATATTTTAAGGTCTTTGGTTGCAAATTCTTTATAAAGAAACATGGTAATCTTGATAAATTTTAAGCTAGATCTATTGATGACATGTTTCTTGGTTATCCATCTCGTACTAGAGGCTACCGTGTGATTTTACTTGACACTAACAAAATTGTGGAGACTTCACTACAGGAATCGCGATAATAGACGACGGCAAAAAACCGCCGTCTATAAAGACAATACCGTCGTCTATAGCTTATAGACGACGGTACAAGCATATAGATGACGGTTTACGGCCGTCTACGATTATTTGTCGTCTATAAGCTTATAGACGACAATAACCGTTGTCTATAAGCTAATTGACGAAGGTCGGATTTAGCCATCGTCAATTAGTCAACCATGCAACATGGCAGCAAAGGAGGCTTATAGACGACGATAAAAAAAAACCATCGTCTATAAGGAGGCTTATAGACGACGGCAAAAAAAAAACCGTCATCTATAAGAAGGCTTATAGACGACGGCAAAAAAACCATCGTCTTTAAGATTTGCATTTAAAAAAATAGAAAAATGTTGTCCTGCCTTTGAGGACAACTCTGGCTCGATGGCCAGCTCACACATGCATATGAAAACATAACTAAAAGTTGTCTATGGCTGATAGCAGTGGCATGTAGCAAGTGGCAATGGCACTTTAGAACTCTGTGTTTGAAGAATCACATTCTAACAAACCCCAGGGTGACATCAAACATAACATAATCAGGATCATATACACAATGAGTGCATAATAATTACAAAACTGGAGATCACAAACACTCAATCAAGTGTGTTCACTCACATTAAAATATCAGGTGCTTAAATCGGACATTCAGACATTTATACTACTATAAACAGTTACCAATTTGCATCAATATCATGACAAGGTATCAAAGGCCAATAAAAATGTAAACCTACAACCTAGTCAAAGATACCAAGTTTTTCATTGAAGGCGGTAACACATCAGTCAGGTTGTTAGAAGAAATATCCCTGCATACCAAACTCAGATTGTCAGTCAATCAAGACATCATTTGGATAAAAACACACATACAGAAAACGTCGGAAATGATGACACATCTTACAAATTTACAAGTCCAGTGAGTGGATCAAAAGAGTCTGGTAGTTCTCCACTTAGATGGTTGCCATTGACTGATCTGGGTAAAACAAGGATAATATAATATGAGATTATGGATAAAAAACAATGAATATGCTGAAAAAGAAAACAAGAGAATAAATTTACATGGCTGCTAAATTTTTGAGTTTTGACAGTGAACTTGGGATGCTCCCGTGAGCTGATTAGCGGGGAGAAAACTGTACAAAAAATGGGACATATATCTTGTCTCCAAAAAAATAATCATGAAGGTTGAGGGATTACAAACCTAAAAATAGCAGCCTCCTATGATACTGATGTCAGGTTCAATGAAAAAGGAAAACAACAATCAAATGTATGATGGCCGCCATCTCACCTTGGTACCGAAGGGGCCAACGGGATGATCCATGTCGAACCGCTATTTCCCCTGTGAAAGTCGCAAAAGTCAGCATCTTTGACATGTTATACTAGAAACATTCAGAATATATATGATCTAATGGAAAATAAAAAAGCAAATGTGGTTTATCATCAAGGTACCATTATATCTACACAAACAAGACACACGATAGTGCAATTCCACAACAAAGTCCAGAGGAGATTATTTTAATGGTATTCTGATGTTTCCTTGAATAACAACAAAATATATTTGACTAACAAAAGCAGAAAGCATTGAATTACGCATCTACAGAATTAACCAAACCAAATAGTCAAACCACTTTACAAATTGGAAACCATTAGTACCTCAACCGATTAGATAGCTACTTCTACAGTCCTGCTAATGACAGACCGGACCAACATGTTAGTGTAACTGGATCTGGTAAGCAGCATCAATTACCTCATGTTTGTTGCCGTAGTGGTAGGCAAATCCCATCGTTCGACACAGAGAAGCGAAGGATACGGCGGTCCAGGTCCGCGGACGCGTCTAAGCGAGCATGGCGGTAGCAGAGGAGGGAGGCGTCGAACCCAAGGTCCAGCCCACCCGACGAGGAGGAGGAGGACGAGTATACAAAAGAGGCACCCTCACTCCAAGCCACTGCGTCGAAGGCCGGGCTTAGGAAGGCCCTCAGCGACAGTGATGAGAGGTGATGCTGTGACTGCCTCGCCCATCCACCTGCTGTCGGGGGACGCGGGGACGAACTCGAGATCCATCACGGCACTTCGAATCAAAAAACGAGGCGGCAGTTACCTAGTCCCGACGAGTCTGGCTTGGAGTTGGAAGCGTCGACGACCGGGGGCAACTCGGCGGGGGAGCTGCTGCATCTGAGCGGCAGCGAGCGACGGCGCGGCGTCGGTGAAAAGCAGCGACGGCGGCTAAAATGAGGAAACCGTGAGACAAATGAGGACTAATCCGCAGGGGTCGGGAAATATCAAATAATCTCTAATTGACGACGGTGTAGGTTAACCGTCATCTATAAGCACTAATAGACGAAGGCCTTTTGAATCCGTCGTCTATTACCGTGCGGGTGGACCCAAGATTCGGCCCATATTGATGTCGGGCCTAATTGACGACGGTTCGCTGTTGTCTTTAAGTAATGGACGATGGTATTAGGGTTACCGTTGTCAATTACATCCTAATTGACGACGGTTAGATTTAGCCGTCGTCAATTAATTAAAAGACGACGGTGCCGTCTTCAATTATTTTAGCCGTCGTTTATTTTTGTGTTTCCTGTAGTGCTTGTGAGGTTTGTTTTGATAAATCTAGCCCAGGTACTAGCTCTGACATTGCAAATCAAGATGCATTCTCGCATGGGGAGAGTATTTTCATTGAAGATGAGGAAGAAGTAGTGCCCCTACCCGAATATTATCTTTGGTTGTGTTTTTCATGATCTTGTGTCCAAATTTTCATTGAGTTCAAAATTTGAGATGAGTATGATGGGAGAACTTACATACTTTTGGCACTGCAAATCAAGCAAACTATGGAGGGAACCTTTGTGCATCAAACAAAGTATATGAAAGACCTCCTTAGGTGTTTGAAAATGGAAAACAACAAGCCTTTTCGGACACCAAAAGGAACGACAACAACACTTGAACTTGGTGAAGATGGTGAACCCTTGGATCAAAAAGAATATCGAAGCATGATCGGGTCACTTTTGTACCTCACGACATCAAGATCGGACATACCATTCAAGCTTCCCCACGTGCTTCACATCGTCAAGCCGTCAAAAGGATTCCTAGGTATTTACATGGACCTCAAGAATTTTGACATTTTTAGGATGCTGATTTTGAGGGTTGTAGGATAGAGGAAAAGTACTTCGAGTGCTTGTCATTTCCTTTGTAACTCAGTTGTTGCTTGGTCCTCATGAAAATAAAGTTTAGTAGCACAATCCATGGCCGAATCTGAATATGTAGCTGTTGCTAGCGCTTGCTCACAAATTCTTTGGATTGTTCAAACACTTAAGGACTATGGGGTTGATCTATATAGTGTTCTACTTTTTTGAAACTACACTAGTGCCATTTGGATTGCTGAAAACCCCGTGCAACGCTCTAGAACGAAGCACATTGACATTAGGTTTCACTTTCTCCTTGATATTGTAGAAAAAAAAGAAACATTGTGTTTCACCATTTAGATACCTAACTTCAATTGGCTGATATATTTACAAAACCTTTGGATTTCACTTGTTTTTATTTCATTTGTAGTGAAATAAACAATATGCATCCTCATGGCTTAAATTGTGGGGGAGTTTCGCAACTTGGGAAGTCCTTGTGTGAATATCAAAATAAGAGATAATATGAGCATAAGTGTTTCATACATATACAACATTGTGATTCTCTTTAGATATTGAAAGTTCTTACTACATTACTCGTGTTATACATTTTATAGTTTTTGACATGACTAGTAATTGGAATAATTACTTACTCTAAATTTGGTCATCATTGAACTTTCTTGTTGTTTTGAGCTTGTTGCATGCTCACAAGTCCTTTTAATCAAGCAAAATTAATCAATCAATAGCCCATATGTTATCTTCTATGATCAAATGAAAAATTAGAAAAGATCAATAGAATATGCATGCATCACACTTCTTCTTTTGAGATTTCTTATCACTGCACCTAGATATGGACTAGGAAGGAGTTATGTATGACTAAACCATGTCCTTAAGCTTCTGATCTTAAAATGACATAGTCTTGGCTTGGTTGGTTAGAATAAGGCGGATGGTGCTTATAATCTCTTGCAAAGTTCATATGATTTAAATTTATGATTTAATAGATAATATAACAACAACATGTATCATGCTTTTTATTTTTGAAATAGTTGAGACTGGGAGATCATAACTTGCTTAAATTGAAATTACACTTGATCTCTAGCATGACTTACAATACTTATGTATCCCATTGATGTGATAGTGTAAGTTACTTGATTGTCTGGCTTGGATGAGCTTTATTTTATATGTATATATCATATTATGCTAATAAACAATTAAATTTTCTCTTTTATATCTTGCTGAATAAATTATCAAATGGGGATAAATATGTCACACATTGCACGTTCACAAGTGTTTTGATCTACACGTTCTTCTCAGAGGGAGTGTACATCCTTGGGGGGAATTTTTGAAAGGGAGATGTTTCTTCTTATTTGATTTTTGAATTTCAAAAAGGGGGAGAAATTTTCTTTTTGTCAAAATTTTTCATGAAATGTGAATGAGCTAATGTTCGGTTTTGAAATGGTGTTGTCAAATACATTCATCAAGGTGGAGATTGTGAGACCTAGGTGCTGAATACATTGCGAAATAGGATAAATCTGGGGATTTACAAGCAAAGTCTAGATTAAACTCGAGAAGCCCACTTCGGAATGTCCAAATTGCGGAAACTCACTTTGCACCGTCCGAACTTAGCGCACGTGAGGTGCATGTGTTTAGATTATACTCGAGAAGCCCACTTCGGAATGTCCGAACATGCGGAAACTCACTTTGGACTGTCCGAACATAGCGCACGTGAGGTGCATGTGTTTTTACTTCGGAGTGTCCAAACTTTTAAACGCTTCGAGAGTAACAATTACCTTCATTAGTTCAGACTGTTTGAACATACTCAATGCATATCGGTAGTCACCGTTACTGTGGAGCAACTGTTTGCACTGTCCAATCATACTATTTAGTTTCAGCCACGATGTTTTTCACTTGCAATGTTACAAACATCCTTTTTGTCTTATGGAAATTTGCTTAGTATTCATTTTGGTAAGTTTTTGATGCATTTTAGCTAATCATGGTGGATGTTATTTTGCTATATTTGCAACATGCTTATGTGAGGTTCTCACATAAGGTGTTGTGGTTTTCGGACTAGTGTGAGTCAAGTTGGGGACTTGTGCTTAGAAAAGTTGCTTGTTTGTTCATGTGCAGGTGATGCCTGGGGTCAAGATATGGCTGATGATGGTGATCTATTGAACTAGTCGTAGAGAGAAGATGAGGTTCAACAACGAAGTTGGAGAGGAATTGTGGTTGAGTTGATACAGAGGTCATGCAACATGTTTGAGTCTAGAACAATGTACATGAAGGTATCGTGAATGTTTTGAAAAGTGTTTGCACGTGTGCAAGGGTGCATGGATGTGGTAACATTGTTCCAAGACGTGGAGAAGAGTTATGGAAGTGAAGATATGGCTGGAAAGGTTCAACCCGCTGTATTAGCTCAGGCTGCAGCTGAGGCAGTTATGGTTCATTTATAGAATGTTTCAGGTTGGTTATGATTAGATTTTATGTTGGGCACAAAGGTGAGTTGCTTTAGAAATGTGTGGGATGTTCTTATGGTTTTTGGAAGTCTTAAGATTGCTTCTATCTACTAATGGAAGAGTCTTAAGTAGTTATGAAAAGTTTTGATTGAATCCAAGTAGGAGTATGAAGTCTTAGTTGGATTGGAGTTGTCTTAGGGCTGGTCATATAAGCAAGGGGGCCAGAGCTCGTGGTTAGTATGATGTGTGGCTGTTCCTCTTGTGTTTTTTCTGAATAAAATTGGTAGTTCAGAGGAGCCTTTGTGCTTTCTTCGTCCGACTTGTTTTCACCAAGTCTTTCTCATCGAGTTTTTGCGCGGCCGGATGTTGCTTCGGTGTTTCGGTCATAACTCACGTTGTACTAATCCAATTGACATGATTCTTTTTGTGTTATATTCATAACTTGATGCTTTTTCAGCAGTGAAAATTTCATGGTCATTGGATTTGTGGTTTTCTAGTTACATGAGTTTCTTTGCAGCGTATCAGATATGTTTTTGCTACGATAGGACAGATTGACTTTTGCTCAGTCTTTAGATCATATCTCGAGCTCTACTCGACGTTTTCATGTAATTCTTGTTGCTTAGCTTAGTTACTTGATTCTCTACAATCTATACTAGTTTGGTAATGTTTGAAGATGAATAAAATATTTGTACATACAATTTCTTTATTAGATTGATTTTCTGCATAGGTTTTTTTTGTAGCTTCCGCATAAAAGTTTTAATCTACCATTCACCCTTCCTCCGATTGTTTTTCATGTGCTCTTCGATCCTACCGTTGTATAAGAATGGTAGACAAGGTTCATGGAAAGCACAACTTGTAGTAGTTCTGCTTGTGTTTCCTTGAAGAAAATTGGTAGTTTTAGAGGAGCTTTTATTCCTTGTTCGGCCGACTTGCTATCTCATTGAGTTTCTGTGCGGTCTGATGTTGCTTTATCTTTTGATCATAACTCGTATTTTACTTGTCCGGTTGTTGTGATTCTTTTTGTTTTGGATTCACAACTCAATTATCTATCTTCTGTAAAATTTCAGGGTCACTGATTTTGCGCTTTATGAGATACATGTGTTTCTTTGCAGTGTAGTAGATCTGTTTGTGTTGGGACAGAACAGACTGACCTTTGCTCAATGTTTTGATTATAACATGAGTTCATCCATGTTTGAGTCTATAGTTTAAGGGCAAAGAAATTATTATTACTTTATATTTGATTTTATATCATGACCCTACATCTATTGGAAATGATAGGTCCTAAACCCACAAAAGAGTGATCGAGAGGAATGTGCTTAAGATGAGACGCGGGGTCCGAATCCAGACGAAATTTTGACAGCATAACCCCGATGTTCTCCAACTGCAAGCCAAAAAATGGTGGAGGGATGAACATTATGTTTACGCTGTCAAAATCTCATCTGGATCCAGACCCCACATCTTGTCATAAGCATACCCCCTCAGTCACTCCTACGCTGTCCAAAAAGGGACAATTCTTAACCTACACGCCTAACATGCGTAAGGCATGTGATATGGGCCGGTTCGAACGGGTGACCCATATGATGTGTTAATTGTTGCATGGGTGTGTTAGTGTCGTGTTTATTTTCTGTCAGTGTGTGTGTTGTGAGTTGGCGTGTGACTGGGCTATCAATTTTACGCGAGTGGAGCTCAGCTAGGACTCATGATTGCCGGTGAGCGCGTCATGCGGCATGCGCCAGGCATGCTGCGCATGTCAGGCAGAAGGCCCATGTTGTATTGGGCTAGTTGTTTCCTTTGAAGATATATGCATCAAAACGGCTCGAGGCAGTCGGTTTCTACCCTCACCAAAACCTTGTGTGCAACTCTGTTCCATGGTGATCGCGTGCGTTGTTCCACTGTCGTCACTGGCCGGTCTGCGGGTCTCATTCCTAACAATTGGTACCAGAGCCTCGGTTGCGAGCGGGGCGGTGTTTGCGTCGAAGCTGCCATTGTTGGAGTCGTGGCGGCTTGATTCAGAGACGTGCAAATCGTGGGCGGCGGGAAGGATGGTGGAAAGGACATCATCCCCGGCGAGGGGAGCGGTGTAGTCTAGAAGGTGATCCGTGAGGTGGTAGGAGGCACCAGCTATCCCGTGCTTATGAAAACCAGCTACTCCTACTGGGCTCTACTCATGAAGGTGAAACTCAGACCTCAGCTTCTCTGGAGTGCCATCAAAACCAGGAAGGTGGAGCCACACGAAGATATGCAGACGCTCAACACGCTTTGCGGTGTCGTGCGGCCAAAGATGTTGTCCGTCATTGCAGACAAGGACACGGCGAGAGAGGCGTGGGACGCCATTGCCACCATGCGGGTGGGCGATGACAGAGTGAAGAAGATGTCAGCGCAAAACCTGCACCAATAGTTTGACTCTGCTGCGTTCAAGGATGGGGAGTCAATGGAGGACTTTGCGCTGTGCCTCTGCGGCATGGCGGCAACGCTCAACACTCCTAGCGACAAGGTCGACGAGACTCAAGTGGTTGAGAAGATGATCCGCAACATCCTTCGATGGTTCAGGCAGATCGTGGTTGCCATCACCACAAGTTTTCTGCACCTGTGACAGACACTGGAGGCAAAGTCACACTGCATGAAGGCAAAGTCCTAGCACATTTGGGTGGTGACGGTGATTGTGACAGGGAGTTCGGGATCTTGGATACAGGGGCTACAAATCACATGACGAGTTCTCACGCGTCATTTGTGCAGTTGTACTATCAGTTCAAGGATCTGTACGTTTTGGTGATGACTCTGTGGCACGGATAGAAGGAAGAGGCACTGTCATTTTCATGTGCAAGAATAGCGACCAGAGGGCCTTCAATGGAGTATACTTCATCCCCCAGTTGACAACCAATATCATCGGTGTTGGGCAACATGATGAAGCTAGGTATCACATAGATATCCAAGAAGAATCATTGAAGGTACATGAGCTAATCGGCAAGCTTCTGGTGAAGGTGTTGCGTGGGGAGAACCAATTATATGTTCTGAAGGTGAAGCTAGCTTAGGCCAATTGCTTGACAGTGAAGGAGAACAAAGAGGCACTGAAATGGCATGGGCGTCTTGGACATGTAAACATGGAAGCACTTAGGAAAATGGTTAGGGATGATCTTGTACGTGGCATGCCTGCAGTGGGTCGCCTTGATCATATTTGTGAGGCATGTCTCGCCAGCAAGCAGAGGAGGACACCCTTCCCTGAAGAAGCTTAACACCGGTCAAGCTCAGTGTTGGAGCTGGTCCATGGAGACTTGTGTGGGCCCATCACATCGGCGACCCCAAGAGGAAGAAAATACTTCTTGCTGCTGGTAGATGATCGTAGCCGTTACATGTGGGTGATATCGCTGTCATCCAAAGATGGAGATGTAGAGGCTCTAAAAGAGTTCAAGGGAAAAACAGTGTCTGAATATGGGAAGAAGCTGGGAGCTCTTCGCACTGACAGGGGGGGGGGGGTGAGTTCACTTCTCATGAGTTCGCTCAGTACTATGCAAGACATGGTGTGCATCGTCAGCTTACAACACCTATATTGCACAGCAGAATGGTGTGGTGGAAAGGAGGAACAGGACAGTAGTACCAATGGCAAGAAGCATGCTGAAAGCAAAGAATCTTCTAGGGTGGCTCTGGGGAGAAGCCGTGACCACCGCAGTTTTCTAAATCGTTGCCCCACAAGAAGTGTTGAAGGTATGACACCTTACCAAGCTTGGCATGGGAGGAAACCAAGTTTACATCATTTGATAGTCTTCGAGTGTATAGTATATGTGAGGAACACTGCACCTCACCTCAGGAAACTCGATGGCAGAGGAAATAAGATGGTGTTTGTAGGGTATGAACAGGGGTCAAAGGCATATCATGCTTTTGATCCTACAACAGGCTGTGTTCATGCAACTAGGGATGCGGTGTTTGATGAGGAAGCACAATGGGACTGTGAGAATGCAACATAACAGGGAGGTTCAAGCAGTGATGTATTCATGATCGAGTATTCAGTCGATGATACAAGGACACACATGACTGAAAACGTTGTTGAAGAAGCTGAACATCCAGCATCAGAAGATGAGGCTATGTCATGACCTAATGCTCACACAGGGGGAGGTCTAGTACTTGATGAAGGTGAGAGAGGGTATGTGACTCCACCCGTCGGCTATGAAACACAGCTAGATGCTGATTGTGATGAAGATATGCCACTAAGGTTCATAAGACTGGATAGTGTCTTGCACAAAGGGCCACAACTTGGGATGGTTACATGTAATTTAGTCTCAAAAAGTCTTCATGTCACAAGTTCTGATGAACCCTCATCTTTTGAAGAAGCCAACAACCAATCGAGTTTGAGGAAGGCAATGAGGGAGGAGCTGGACTCTATCGAGGACAACAAGACATGGTCACTGGTGAATCTTCCACAAGGTCGGAAGGCCATTGGATTGAAGTGGGTCTTTAAGCTGAAAAGAGATGAAAAAGGGACAGTGGCTAAACATAAGGCACGACTCGTAGTAAAGGGCAATGCACAACGACATGGCATAGACTACGATGAAGTGTTTGCTTCTGTGACTAGGCTGGATACAGTGCGTCTGATCATCGCCTTGGCTGCACATGAAGGCTGGGAGATGCACCACTTAGATTTCAAATCGACATTCTTGAATGGTGATCTCTATAAAGAGGTGTTTGTGCAACATCCACTGGGATTTGAGCGCACGGGAGAATAGCACAAAGTGTACAAACTGAAGAAGGCACTCTACGGGTTACACCAAGCTCCACGTGCATGGAATTCTAAGTTGGATAGTACCTTGCTATCATTTGGGTTCAGGAGGAGCCAAACTGAACATGCCATTTACACCAGGAAGGGTGGAAGGAATCAGCTGATTGTTGGGGTTTATGTAGACGACTTGGTGATAAATGGAAGCAGCAGCAATGATATCAAGAAATTCAAGAGGGAGATGGCCAATGCTTTCAAGATGAGTGACCTTGGCCTTCTTCGGTATTATCTTGGTATTGAGGTTCGGCAAGGACCAGAGGGGGTGTTAGTCAGTCAAAGTACCTATGCTACTAAATTCTGTAGAAGAGTGGAATGCAAAATTGCAATCCCTGTCAAGTACCAATGACAACAAGAACCAAGTTGAGCAGAGACAGTCAAGCAGACTTGGTGGACTGCACTCTGTATCGCAGCCTCGTGGGTAGTCTCAGGTACTTGGTGAATACTCGTCCAGATCTTAGTTTTTCTGTCGGTTATGTCAGCAGGTTTCTGGAAGAACCAAAGGAGGATTATATGGCTACTGTTAAGAAGATACTTTGCTATGTGAAGGGAACCAAAGACTGGGGAATCTGGTATGGAAGAAGAGAAGAGAAAATTCAGCTGATAGGTTATAGCGACAGTGATTTTGAAGGGGATTTTAACTCCCGGAGAAGCACATCTGGTGTGATGTTTTTCCTTGGAGATGGTCCAGTTACTTGGCAATCCATGAAGCAGAAAATGGTAGCACAATCAAGCTGTGAGGCTGACTATGTTGCTCCGGCTAATGCTACTTGCCAAGGGATATGGCTAGCTCGAGTACTAGCTGAGATTCTGGGGTCTGAACTTTGTGTGCCAAAGCTGAATGTGGACAACAAATCAGCAATAGCCTTAGCCAGGAATCCAGTTCTGCATGGGCACAATAAACACATCGAAGTAAAATACCACAAGGTCAGAGAGTGTGTTGAAGGACAGATCATTGTTGATTATGTTCGAAGTGAAGACCAACTGTGTGACATCCTCACAAAGCCTCTGGGAAACTCGGGTTCCAAGAACTGCGTTCTAAAATCGGACTTCAGGAGGTGAGCTACAAACATGACAAGGATTAGGAGAAGTGTTGTGTTAATCCTTGCATGGATGTGTTAGCGTCGTGTTTATTTTCTGTCAGTGTGTGTGTGTTGTGAGTAGCTTTGTGACTGGGCTGTCAGTTGTACACGAGTGGAGCTCAGCCAGGACTCCCATCGTTGGCGAGCGTGTCGTGCGGCATGCCCAAGGCATGCCATGCATGTCAGGTGGAAGGCCCATGTTGTATTGGGTCAATTGTTTCCTTTGAAGATATATATGCTTTAAAACGGCTCGAGGCAGTCGGTTGGTGCTCTCGCCAAAACCCTGTGTGCAACTCTGTTCCACGGTGATCGCGTGCATTGTTCCGCCATTGTTGTCGGCTGGTCTGCAGGTCTCCTTCCCGAAAAGTTACGCTACTCATTGATATTTTTAGTCATTTACGAGAGAGAGAGAGAGAGATAGAGAGAGAGAGAGGGAAAGTGTATGAAAGTGGGTTTGAGATGAAATTGCCATACCGAGGCCCGCTGTCCACACGCAGGTGCTTGACGTCCTCACTGTCTCCTTCGCTTCAATGCTCGCCTCGACGCATAAGTTACGACTATAGCAGTATCAACGGCTGGAACACATTTCATGCATGTCGTGCCGTGCCGGGCCCGAAACCGGCTGTGTCGGGCCTATCGGCGTGAAGCCCGTTTATTTACATATACTATTAAACACTTAATCAATCAAAGTACTAATAAAACAATAATCAATTAAACTACTAATTAACAAAACTCATATACATTTATCATGAAATAGAAACTAATTAAATAAAATTATGAATTAAATGGACTTTTGAAATATTTAAGTAACTAAATAAACATTTCATTAATTAAGAATAATTAAACAACTAAACTAATTAACGAAAACATTAAACAACTATTATATAACTAAACAAGAATAATTAAAAAATTAATATACATTAATCAAAACTAATTAAAAGTAACCAGGAAAAAAATTAAAAAATAGGGGCAAGGTGGGGGTGGGGGGCGTCCGGGTGGGGGTTCGAGGTGGGGTGGGCGGTCCCGGCTAGCTGGCCTCAGCATGTCGGAGTGGTGTGGGGGGCGTCGACGGTGAGGCAGTGTGAGGAGGGAGGCGCCACGGTGCTGGAGCGCGAGGAGAGAGGGGTGCGGCGGCCGCGGCTAGGACGAGGTGGAGGTGGTGTGTTACCTGATGATGGTGGGGCCCGATGATGGCAGCGGGTTGGAGCGCGATGATGATGATGGGCTGGAGCTTGACGTTTTTTCTTCGAGCACGCACTACAGAGTGAAAAGAAAGAACGCGGCGCGTTCGGGGTGGGCCAGGTATAATTGATTAGCTACGATGGCCTGCTCAATTTACGGTGGACTGACCCACGACCGTTGTAAATAAGTCGCTACTTACAACGGCCACGTAGTTTACGATGGCCTGGATCATCGGCCATCGTAAATAAGCCATTATATACAATGGCTTTGGTCAACCGTCATAAATTAGCGGTGGTCGTCGTAAATACTAGAATTTACAGCGGGTGCTATTGTGGCCATCAGAAATTAACTGAAGCCATCGTAAATCATGCATTTTCTTGTAGTGACACCCAAGTCTGGTACCCGATGCATCACAATACACATCAAATGACCTTGTAATATCCAGTTGTGGCAAGACGGGTGTGATGGTGAGACGTTTCGTGAGAGTTTGAAATGCTTTGTCACACTCATCAGTCCACACAAACTTGACACCCTTTTTAATAATTCCATCATTGGTTTGGAAATGTTGGAAAGGATTGGTATGAATCTTCGGTAGTAACCCGCTAATCCAGGAAAGCTATGAACCTCATGGACGGATATAGGAGACTTGACACATTCGCAACTTTGCTTGGACCTACAAAGATCCCTTCTTGTCCAAGAAACGGTACCTTGGTTAACCAAAACTCACATTTATTAAACTTAGCATAGAGCTTATGGTCTCGAAGTCATTATAGAACGATATGAATATATGGAGTATGTTCCTCCTCCGATTTGGAATACACAAGAACATTGTCAATGAAAACTACAACAAACTTGTCCAACTCTGACATGAAGATTGAGTTCATGAGATAGATGAAGTATGCCGGTGCGTTGGTAAGGTCAAATGATATTACTAGGTATTCATAAAAACCATACCCAGTTGATGATGCAGTTTTTGGAATATCTTCAGGCCAAATTTAATTTGATGGTAGTCGGACCAAATATCAATCTTAGCGAAGGTGGTAGCACCTACAAGTTGATCAAAGGCAATATCGATGCATGGTAGAGGGTACTTGTTCATAATTTTCATGGTGTTCGTTGGACGATAATCCACACAGATCCGTAATGATTCATCCTTCTTCACAAACAATGTCGAACATCCCCACGATGAAGAACTAGGACAAATGAATCCTTTCTCCATGGGCCTCTTTAGTTGTCCCTTCAACTCAGCTAACTCATTGGGTGCCATTTTGTATGGACGTTGACAGATTGGAGTGGTCCCTAGTACTAATTAGATTCTGAACTCAACATCGATCCTGATGGGGCGGCATATCTGGAAGGTCATTTGGAAAGACATCGGGGTATTTTCACACGACATGAATATCCTCAAGTTTACTTCCCTTGATGTGATATGCTGCTTATAACTGTGGAAGAAGCTTTGGAAGAGTCAGCATTGCAACCGACATTTGGAGAGTATATTTGAACCGTGTGTGAACAAATATTGAGAACAGCCCGATGATGCGTCATCCATGACATCCGAGAATAACATCTATTCCTCTTCCTTCTACTATGATGAGATTGGTGCAATACACTTTTTCTTACATACAGATAGGCGCTCAAGATATGACTTCCTGGGCTGAGATGGTACCCCCCGGTGAAAGGATTAGATAAAGGTGATGATAAGGTGGTACACTGTAGCCGATGTCTTTGAATAAATGTCTCGCTAATGAAATCAAGAGTGGCTCCATAATCAAATAGGATGAGAGTAGGCTGATCTTACATGCCAAAACAATATCTCCTTTTGGTATATCTTCAACCATGACATAATTGACATGGCCCGACATCGATATTGTTTTCTTGGACAGTCTACAAGGCTTGTTGGTTTCTTGACATGAAGGTGCACTGCCAACAGCCTCCGCCATGGTGGATGATGGCAGAATGGCTTCCACCAAGGTGGATGATGGCAGCAACTGCGAAGCTGTTGAGTGCGAACCATGCTGCACGGAAACAATTTGTAGTTGATACAAAATTTATACCAACAATAAAATAAGGATAAGCAGAACATAAAATTTTATGGACTTAACCAAAGTATGAGAGCAGTCATGGTCATAACAAGGTCACATAATATGCTTGACACATCAATTTTTTACAATTGTGCTTAAAACTGACCAGTCTGCACCATATCCAGCATTTGGTCAAGTTAAAACCAAATTCCTAATCCGAGTTGAATACCAATGTTAAAGTTAACTTTAGCATATTCCGTGTGAGTATTGATTTGCACTTAGATGAGTTCTGAATAAAAGTTATGAGTTTTTGAAGTGGACGGTAAATATAGAGAAAGTTCCCCTGAACTACTAGTTTCTGTGGAACAGGACATGTAGTTAAAAATTAATATTTTGGAACAGGTTATGGGCATATCTTATTTCACGTTGAACATAAAAATTAAACTTAACTTATACACCTTTCCAACAATATATTTTTTGCAATTAGATCAGCTATGGATCGAGAATTATGGGGTTTCCATGTGCACAGACAATCTGGAAAATTGTTCCAGCAAGGCACCTTCTGAGGTACCTGACATGATCACCATTTTCCAGGTGTTTCCAGCCAGACTTTGGAAATGATTTGAACTACAAAGTTGTAGCCCATTTCATCAGCTTTCCAATGGTGTATCATATGACACTTACTCGTTACTCTGCGAGGAGATATAGCCTCAATACAGAAAAGTGCAGAGACACTTTTCCCAGTGTTCCTGGAATAGTCTCCAGTACTTCAACACCTTTCTAACGGTATATCGCTCATATCCATTGGTTGAATATATCAATAGCTATGCATTGTCAAAATCAGCTTTAAATCTGTGGTGGAAAGTAAAGGTTGCCCTATTTTCTGGAATACCTAGCACAACAGCAACTAAAGTTGTGTTCCCTAAAAATTTCTAGAGTAATTAAACTCTAAGGTTTAAATAGGACCTCATATTGTAGAATTTTTCAAAATAAGATGTTAGGGTCTGGTCTCGGGTTTTTGGATGGTTTGTGCATCGAGGCAATGTTTTTAAGCTCACTGTTAATGTTATACAGCTTCTTGTCCAACCTTGTCCTTAGATGGTTAAGATGAGTGATATGATAATGATTTACGAATTATCATGTTGGTATTACGTTCCCCACAAAAATGAAAATCCTAATCCGGATTATAACCGGCATACGTATAGTCGTTGGCACTAAATCTGTCTCTCGCAAGCTGTTTTGTACTCGCAATACTTTATCGCGGTTAGTATACCCTGCAGGAGATGGATCACAACAATAAAATTTTCACCACAATTCGTAAACCAACTACACGATACATCATTTTCACATCGCAAGTCTAATTCTACCTCACATTTCATAAATCTATCTTGGCAAATGCAGATCCAAAAACAATTCATAAACAATATCCACAAACAATAAAATAATTGCACACACATTCTAGCTATACTAAAATAGCATCAACAACAAAATAAATTAAACACTGAAATGCACCCATCAATCATCCATTCAAACTAAATTACCTACCTACTTCAATCATATTGGTAGTCGCAAGTACAAAATAATGTTAGGTTTTCCAACTTCCATATACTCTAATAACATCCTTGTATGGGTTACTAACTAAACCTAACCGTAACATTTTAGTTTCCAAAATTTAAGTCGCTTGACAATATGTAATTGTCCCCAACCTGCTCTGATAGTCATGCTGTGATGCCCGGTTACTCGAAAGCGACCAAACATGTTCATGCCACATGATCTTTCTTGTGGTGGTGCCACACATTGCGACACTGCATTGCATATCGTCAGGACATAGAGCGAAGTATACAAAACAAGTTCATTTTAGTTACATTTGGTTCAGTTTGCAAAAGAGTATAATTTGCAGCGTAAAATATGATTAATACGTGATACAACATTCCATACTTTGTATATACAAAAGTGATATGTCCAGCACATAGAACGCATCACACTAGTCACACACAATCAATCTCACACAGTTTACGGGCTCAAATTGCACCGACCCTCCCTTTGGAGGTGTTGCAACACCGGAACACCCTTGTTAGCATAAGTTTTGTTCATGTACAAACTCACCTGAAAACAATGTTAAACAAAGTGTGAGTCATAAGGACTCAGCAAGGCTTACTTGATAAGATAAAGTACTAGACCTCTAGTAACATGTGATGGAACAGAGACATAATAGGAGGATAATTTGCATGAAAAGCAATAGTTTGTGAAGCCTCACTTTCAGAATTAAATGCCATGTTAATTGTTCGTAGGGAAGTAAACTTTATTCTGCCACTATGAGTAAACACACAAGAGTTCAAAAAAGAATTTAATCATCAGAAATCTCATCATGTTTCATCATATGGCAAGTTCTTACTATGTACCGATGTAATGAACAAGCATACTCATTTTCAGTGCAAGTAAACGGTGATCTGAACTAATTTTGAATTCTGCAAAATAAACTCGAATGCACGACACGTATGAACGCCTAGGAGCTGTACTCTTGCACACTCTAATGATATCGTACGTGGCAACCTTTCACAAGACACCCTAAGGTCGAACCCATTTCCCTATCCCAAATAGAAGGTCCCTACATGTGACACGATACCTGGACGTTGCACGTTAGCGGGTTTACACCTCTCTACCCTCATCTGCATTCTATAATGGGGGTATAAGTTTTGACTCCACGGTGATCAAGTTACAAAAGTTTACTAGTTCCCATATACAAGCATGCACATGGTAGATTTCAATGCTTGCCCAAGGGCCCGACTATTACGTGGTCCTCAATCAACACAAGCAAGCCTATACACACAACAGCCATGTACCGCGGCCCTACATGCTTGCTCGGTCCCAAATTCATCAAATGTGAGATTCCATCATAATCCACAGGTGGACCAATTCACTCTCCCATGAGCAGTCCCATACTACTCACTTCCTAGTGTTTGAGTATGGTGATTTGCATCGCAAGAAGTAGGTTATAATTCCATTCATATCCATGGTATTATGGTCATTCAAGTGTATTTCATATCAAATCCTAGACATAATGCACATTAAACAAGAAAGACACATGACATTGTGAAGTTTTTGAACATGACTCGATTTTGTTTATGATCAAAATCGGGGCATTCTGGCAAAGTTTCAGAATTTTCTACTTCACAGATTGCCCAACATGAAATTCCTAATGCAAATTATTAGAAAAACTATTTAGAAAATTTAGAAGGTTTGACCAAACGTTAGTTCAGTGCATAGTTCTGAATTTGTGCGCTCAAACAAAATGGTTTCACATTTTTTGGTGTTTTCTACTATTTACTACAGATTTTATAATTTTCTGCCATTTTCTAAATTTATTATTTAATGGGAATACCGGCTGATATCTCGGGCCCACTACCATACTCAAGCTGCTTCCGCAGCTGGCATGAGCCATTCATGGCTGCTCGCCGGAAAATAAAAGTGGCTCACTAGAGGGGCTTCTAATGATCGTTTCATTCGCTTATCCATTTGATTCGAAGGAGGACGACATGGGGAAAACAATGTTGTGGTTGAAATGGCGGGGGGGGGGGGGGGGGGGGGGGGGGGGGATACTGGAGCGAGCTGACGGCGGGCGACTTCTTACGACAAACTTCGGCGGCGAAATGCTGCCACAAGAAAGCACCAAATCTACCACTTTACGTTGCTACAACTTTGTGGGAGGATGCAGAACATTGGCAAATAACCCAAATCGGGAAGAAACGGTTGGAGGCGGGACTCACCAGTGAGAGGCGGCAGACCCGAGTCAGCGGTGGGAGAAAAGTCTGATTGATCAGTAATTTGTGTGTAGTTACAGGTACACTAACCACGTTTTAAGTAGCTCGAGTTGAAAACGTTTGTGAGAGAACGTCATCAGTGCCACCGTTGAGACGTATGCCTGAATACCTGCATTGCATTCGAGTTTCATCAGGCACATCGATGATGATATCCGTGCTGGAGGTGTGACTTGACAACAAGTAAAAATTGTCAACTTAGGACTAAGTTTGAATTTGTAATCTCTGTTTTGGAGCGTGCTAGTCAGATTGACATTTAATCATGTGGTCGCTGCGATAAGAAGGCATACGGTTTGGAAACTTGAGGAAGTCATCCACAAGTTTCATTTTCAGTTCCAAGGCAGATTTCAAGATTTAAAACTGGAAAATTTCATTTGAACATAAACTGCTAGGTTCCTGATACAAACTGAGAATCTAGCAGCAAAATGCTTTACTTTGGAATAGCATAACTCTCTGTAGGAATAACCACTGATTGTAAATGGATTTTCAAGAACAAGACTGATATGGATGGAAATGTTCACATCTGCAAAGCGCGATTGGTGGCGAAAGGTTTCAATCAAATTCAAGGTGTTGATTATGATGAAACTTTCTCACCCGTTGCAATGCTTAAGTCTGTTCGGATTGTTCTAGCAATTGCTGCATATTTTGATTATGAAACATGGCAGATGGATGTCAAAACAACCTTTCTTAAAGGAAGTCTGACCGAGGATGTGTACATGACACAACCTGAGGGTTTTGTCATCCTAAAAATGCTAATAAAATATGCAAGCTTCAAAAGTCCATTTATGGACTGAAGCAATTATCTCGAAGTTGGAATCTACGTTTTGATGAAGTAATCAAAGGGTTTAGTTTCATCAAGAACATAGAAGAACCTTGTATTTACAAGAAGGTTAGTGGGAGCACACATGTATTTCTGGTCCTATATGTAGATGACATATTATTGATCGGAAATGACACTCCAATGATTGATGATGTTAAATCCTCATTAATAAAAAGTTTCTCAATGAAGGATTTAGGAGAGGCGGCATATATTTTGGGCATAAAGATCTATAGAGATAGATCTAAAAGGCTAATTGGATTAAGCCAAGATATATATATTGACAAGATATTGAATCGGTTCAATATGCAAGATTCTAAGAAAGGTTTCTTGCCAATGTCACATGGCATTACTCTAAGCAAGAGTCAGTGTCCTTCGACACCAGATGAGCAAAAGAGGATGAGGGCGATTCCTTATGCTTCGGCTATTGGATCCATCATGTATGCCATGCTATGTACACTCCCACATGTATCTTATGCTCTAAGTATCACAAGCAGGTATCAATCAGATTATGGTGAGGCTCATTGGACCGTTGTCAAAAACATCCTTAAGTACTTGAGAAGAACTAAGGATGCATTCTTAGTGTTTGGAGGTGAAGAAGAGCTCGTTGTAAAAGGTTACACCGATGCTAGCTTCTGAACTGATAAGGATGATTATAGATCGCAATCCGGATTTGTGTTCTGCCTCAATGGAGGGGCAGTGAGCTGGAAAAGTTCCAAGCAAGATACAGTAGTAGATTCAACCACAGAGGCGGAGTACATTGCAGCTTCTGAAGCTGCAAAGGAAGTTGTTTGGATCAGAAATTTTGTTTATGAGTTGGGTGTTGTTCCTAGCGCGTCCAGTCCTGTGGATCTCTACTGTGACAATAGTGGAGCCATCGCACATGCAAAGGAGCCTAGATCACACAAACGATCCAAACACATACTACGACGCTATCACCTCATCCGAGAGATCATCGACCGAGGTGATGTGAAGATATGCAAGGTGCACACGGATTTGGAAGTTGCAGATCCGTTGACAAAGCCTCTTCCACAATCAAAGCATGAGGCACACACGAGATCTATGGGTATTAGATACTTACATCAGTGATCATAGTGTGTAGTGGGAGACTTGTGTCACAACTATGTTTATGTACTATTAAATAAATTTTTATTTGAGTAATCATTATTCACATTGATCATCAAGTATGTGACTTGTTCGTGAAACTCTTTATTAAAATTAATGTTACTCTAGATGATCCCTAGACTATATCATTATATGAGATAATGATTGCATACAGACTAGCACATGTATTAATTGATGATCATGTTTCCCGGGTCATAGATATGGAGATATCGAATTAATATTGTGAACACATGTTAGTGAACATGGTGTTGGATTGACCCACTCCGAGACATACTGGGATTGTTATTTCCATATGTGCCATTAGTTGGTCTTGAGTGATACACCTGCTAGATCCTTAGACCTGAGATCGCCATTGTTTCTCACTATGCGTAGTTGTGTACTTTGAGACTACCAAACGCTACTCCGTAACTGGGTAGTCATAAAAGTAGTCTTCGGGTATATACTAAAATATAGAATGAGATGTGCGTGGATCAGGATAGGATTTGCCCCCCCTTAATAACAGGAGAGATATCTCTGGGCCCCTTGAGATAGTTGGATTTGAAAGTGCATGGCCATGCCAAGGTGATTAAAGGTTAATCACAGTGACTAAAAGTTAGTCATGGAATGAATCCACTATTTGATCGAGTGAATGGTCGAGCAATTACAAGGATGGCACGCATCTCGCCTTGAGCTTGACTGGTATTGTGAGGCAAAGGGATTAGCATGTTGAATGTATGTATCTAGGTTCAACCGATATGATCTTTATGTACATTCGGGAGTCAGTATGTCCTGCTAGGTACTTCTACTGACTTGTGGTTGAAAACGGTTTCCATTCACAACCGACTGCATGTAAACCTAACGGGTCACACGCTTAAGGAGTTGGAATATCAAAAATCTTGGCTAGATATTTGTCTCTAGTGCAGGTGGGAGATTGTTGGTGATGTGCCCAAGAGGCAATCATAATAATTCGGGTTAAGGCCTATTGAATATTTGATCCATAAGTAATTAGGGTACTAATGGGCCTGCGACCTAAAAGCCCATTAGTACGCCTATAAATATGAGGGGTAGGGTTAGGGGCTAATCATCCCACCACGTGACAGCCCTAGCCGTCACCCCTCGAAGGCCTCACGCTGAGACCCTTGCCGCGTGCGCGGTGCTAGCACACCGGTGCACGGCGTTCCTCTCCGTACGTGTGGACTCCATGGAGGCGCTCCAGATACTGCTGCGCTGATCGACTACGATGAACGTGTTTGTCTACTGCTGCTGAGAAGAGGGCGAGGAGGAGACGAACGGGATCGTCTACTTCCCCTACACCGACGTGCGTCTACGTTCTGCTGCGCTGCGCGTCTAGTGGTAACAATCCATGACCTCTGTACTCGCATGTTTGCTGGGTGATG
The DNA here is from genome assembly GCA_036927565.1 of Tuctoria greenei. Lineage (NCBI taxonomy): Eukaryota > Viridiplantae > Streptophyta > Magnoliopsida > Poales > Poaceae > Tuctoria > Tuctoria greenei. Next base: position 136,876,991 of record JAYESD010000001.1, on the reverse strand, counting down.
CGGTAGAGTTGCTAGAGTAGCGTGCTGCCGATTTCCCGACAAGAACCCCCCTGTAAACTAATGAAAATTTTAAATTTCCAAACTCTGTTAAATCTGGACAGAGACTGGACAGTTTATGTACCCTGTCACTGTTTCCATCATATCTCTTAATAGAATTGACACATGACTTCATGTAATACATTTCTGGAATTCTGAGGAAGTTTTTAACAATGTTGTAATTTATGATTTTTTCATATATTGAGGTTTTCTGTCTGGGAAAGTGTGGACAAAATCAGCCTCAAACAAAGGAAGTGCTGTCAAATTTTTCCAGAAACAATGTCAATTTGCAAAAGCTATATCTCCTCAACCAGAAAAGATATGGAGGCAAATAAAAAACATTAAGGAAAGTTTATCGAGTGTACTACAACTTTGTGGTTGAACTCCAGTCCAGATTCTGCCTCTAACTGGTCGAAACATTTTAATCTCTCCAGACTGGTCAGCTGGACCAGAATCTGGACAGTGAAACCAGTTTTGAATTCTTCAATTCAAACCACTTTGGTTTCAATTTCTTGTGTCATATCCCATGTACAGCAGCTTCTATTTGATATGCTGGTTTGGAATCGAGTATGTGAAACAATCAAAACATCACTTCGAGCGATGACATGTTTAAGTCTTGTACAATAGTGAGGATACACGTACGCTAACACACTCAACGTACGTTGTGACCTACGATAGTCGAAATGGACTTCCATCCATGAAGTTCAATACTTTCGAACTCGATTGTGGTAACATGGTACATGGATGTTGTATGCTGTATAAAGTTTACACTTTATCAATATGTGTGAATGTTATGGGTGTTCATTGGTCAATGCTCGCACTGCTATTGTATGGACTGGATGAAGCAAACAAACATGTTGCTGATTTTTAAATCATGTGGATGCAGAATGGTGCGTACACGCTCTACGCCCGGGGTCGGAGGCTCTAGCCAGGGTCGTGGTGATGAATCTCCGACACGGGAGCAAACCACGACACCGCAGCAACAAGCTCCTCCTCCACCACCACCCGAACCTCCGACGACTCTCACGGAAATTCTCGCCGCTGTACTCGGCTTGCGCGACAAGCAAACCGAGTTGCTATGGATGTTGATGCAGAATTCGTCCCATCAAGGGCGGTGACAAGACAATGGGCAATGCTAGCCCCAACAGAGTTCGTACTCAGACTTCTTGGCGACGCATCCACTGGTGTTCTTGGAGGCCGAGGAGCCTCTAGAGGCGGATAACTTTATCCGCACCCTCAAGGTGAAGTTTTGTCTGCTACGATGCACCGAACAGCAGAAGGTGCTGTTCGCAGCGCAACAGCTTCAAGGATCTGTCGGTGCTTGATGGGCAAACTACATCGCGTCACTGCCGGCTGGTCATGCGGTCACATGGACCGAGTTCCGAAAGGCGTTCTGCACCTACCATATACCTCCCGGTATCATGAAGAGGAAGCTTCAGGAATTTATGGAGCTAAAACAAGCCGGGAGGAGTGCTCATGAATACTCCCGCACATTCAACCATCTAGCGCAGTATGCGGCAGATTATGTTGGGACAGAAGACAAGAAGCGAGACACGTTCTTCTGGGGCCTTAATCCCAAGATGGTCCAACTTGCACAATGCAATCGCGACACCTTCAACGACATCGTCAATGCTGCGATTGTACAGGAGGGTGCTCAGCGCGAGCTCATTTCTAATAAGAGGAAATGCAGTGTGCCATCGAGCAGCAGCTGTGGTGGTCCATAGAAGTACCATTTGGTGTATCGCTGACCATCTGGGCAGCGATGGCAGCCACCAACGTGACCGCAGCAGTTCCGCGATCGTTCTTTCAACGCGCCGTGTTTCCGACTACCATTTCCACAGCAGCAGCAGCAAAGGATGGTCCTGCATGCGTATCCACCTCCACCACGTGCACCGGGATTCCGTCTGCAGCTTGGAGGGAACCCGACACAATACACATGCTATACGTGTGGCCGTGTCGGGCATTTTGCGAGGGACTGCCCCGAGCAGCAACAGGGCAGCGGACAAGCACCATATCAGGATGTAGCTCAACTCGCAACCAGCCCAAGAAACCAGCAGCAAAACCCGGCAACATCCATCACCTAGCTATCGAAGACGTGCCGGAAGGCGAACCCATCCTTGCGGGTACGTTTTCTCTACTCCAAAATCCCGTAGTCATATTATTTGACTCCGGTGCCACCCATAATTTCATTATACAATCATATGTCATCAAATACCAATTACCTATCATTCCCACAAAATGTCTATATTGGATTTGCTCTACGGGTGGGAAAGTAGCAGCTTATAGGATCGTCTACAGAGCACCACTTCAATTGGGTGGGATTCTATATCTGACTTCTCTAATTATATTAGAGAGTCAGAAGCTCGATGTCATCTTAGGAATGTCATGGCTACACCGCTATGGTGCTTTTCTCAACATTGTTCCACGTGTGATCCATTTAAACTCTGGACTACATGAACCACACACTCTCATTCTAGACTGCCTTATCCAAGAAATTTCAGCCACATACAACACGGAAGCCACGAAGATTGAGGACATTCATGTGGTCCGTGAATAACCGGACATGTTTCCCGACAACCTTCCGGGTATGCCACCGGATAGGGACATCATGTTTAAGATTGAACTTATTTCGGGAACCACACCTATCTCCTGAAGGCCGTATAAGATGGCACCAAATGAGTTGGCTGAATTAAAGGAGCATTTGAAGGACCTACTGGACAAAGGTCTAATACGCCCAAGTTCATCACTTTGGGGCTGCTCCGCATTGTTTGTGAGGAAGAAGGACAAGACATTACGTCTATGTGTGGACTGTCGTCCGCTCAACACCATGACTTTCAAGAATAAGTCTCCACTACCGCACATCGATATTTTATTCGATCAATTAGTGGGTGCTAATGTTTTCTCCAAAATGGATCTTTGGTCCGATATCATCAAATAAAAATCCGACCGGAGGATATACCGAAAAAGGCATTCTCGACAAGATACGGACTCTATGAACATCTTGCCATGTCATTTGGACTTACCAATGCGACGGCTCACTTTATGTACCTCATGAATCTTGTATTCATGCCGGAGTTGGACAATTTTGTCGTGGTCTTCATTGATGATATTCTGGTTTATTCAAAATCAAAGGAAGAACACGCCAAACACTTGCATATCGTGCTCCAACGATTGCGAGATCACAAGCTTTATCATGCAAAATTCAGCAAGTGCGAGTTTTGGATCAGCCATATACCCTTTCTTGGTCACATTATTTCTGCAGAGGGCATTGCTGTTGATCCAAGCAAAATTGTGCAAGTGCTGAAATGGGAGTCTCCAAAGTCCGATCATGAAGTTCACAACTTCCTCGAGTTAGCCGGATATAATGGGAGATTCATCCTGAGCTTCTCAAAAATCGTTAAACCAATGACAGAGCTGCTGAAAAAGGGGACTAAATATATTTGGAGCAAGCCATGTGCGGATGCATTTCAAGCATTGGTGAAGCATCTCACAACATCTCCAGTGCTAGCTCAGCTAGATACGACCAAATCTTCCGATGTTTATTGTGATGTGTCTTGCATTGATCTCGTCTGCGTGTTAATACAAGAAGGCCGCGTGATTGCATATGGCTCACGGCAGCTCCGAAATCATGAGGAGCATTATCCAACTCATGACCTTGAGCTCGCTGCCGTCATGCTCGCTTTGAAATTGTGGAGGCACTATTTACTTGGAAATCTAGTGCATCTCTAAACGGATCACAAGAGGCAGAAATATATATTCACTCAGAAATAGTTGAATATGCGACAGCGAAGATGGTTAGAGCTGATCAAAGATTATGATATTGAAATTCACTACCATCTCGGCAAGGCGAATGTGGCTGCCGATGCGCTAAGCCGCAAGTTTCATGTCAATGACCTGTCCATCACTCCAATGGACGAGGACGAGCCGAGTTTATACTTGGTTCCATCTGGAACATTATGTAATCTTGCTATTATTCCTACCATACGAGAGGAGATTATGGAAGTTCAAAAAAGACGTGGGTATGTTGCACATTCTGAAGAGAATGAAAAATGGGGAAATAAAGTGCTTTTGAAGTGATGAACATGGTACATTGTGGTTCAAAGACCGTATAGTGGTACCCTGTGACATGACACTTCGAAAGAAAATCTTGGATGAAGCTCACTTGTCCAAGTATTCTATTCATCCGGGCAGCAACAAGATGTATCAAGAAATGAAAACAAGATTTTGGTGGACACAAATGAAAAGGGAAATTGCAAAGTATTTATCCGGGTGTGATACGTGTCGGCGTGTGAAAGCCGACCACATGAGGAAGGTTGGACAGCTGCAACCATTGAAAATTCCGGTGTGGAAATGGGAGGATATTAGTATGGATTTCGTCATCGGTTTGCCTCTCACATTCCACAAGCATGATTCGATTTGGGTGATAGTCGATTGACTAACCAAATCAGCTCACTTCATTCCAGTGAATACCAATTATCATGCTCAGAAGTATGCGGAGTTATATATTGCAAGAATCATGTGCTTGCACGGTGTTCCCCGCACGACCATCTCATATCGCAATATGATGTTCGTTGCTCGCTTCTGGGAGCAGCTGCACGCATCATTGGGGACCAAGCTGATCCGAAGCTCCGCATATCACCCTCATACCAATGGTCAAACTGAACGGGTGAATCAAGTTCTGGAAGATATGCTACGCGTTTTTGCCATCCACCATGGTAAAAATCGGGATGATCATTTACCGTTGGCAGAATTCTCATACAACAATGGCTATCAAGCTAGCATCAAGATGGTGTCGTATGAAGCTCTTTACGGCCGGAAAAGCCACACACCACTCAACTGGTGTGAGTACGGTGAGCGAGTTATATATGAAATTTATCTTGTAAATGAAGTCGAGGAACGAGTGCAGGTGATCCAAGCCAATCTCATGGCTGCTCAATCTCGTCAGAAAATTATGCAGATAAAAGATGTTGACCTCTCCACTTCAACATCGGAGACCATGTTTACCTTCATGTCTCTCCGGTGAAAGGGATTCATCGTTTCAGAGTGAAAGTAAAGCTTGCTCCGTGATTCATCAGTCCGTTCACCGTCATTGAAAAATATGGACCCATGGCCTATTGTTTGGAGTTACCGGCGTCGCTCTCTGGAATTCATAATGTATTAAACATCTCTCAGCTAAGGAAGTGCCTTAAATCCCCGACTGAAATTCGCAAAGAAGGCATTGAAGCTCTCCAACTAGATCTCACTTATTCTGAGTATCCGATCCGGAATATAGATGAAAAGATTCCTGCCACAAGGAACCTGAATTTGCACTTCTACAGAGTCTTGTGGAGTAACCATACCGCTGAGGAAGCGACATGGGAAAGCGAGGACTATCTCCGATCAAATTATCCGGATTTGTTATCATCTCATAACCGGTAATCTTTTTACACTACAAGGATTTCGCCCTGTTGCAATGATTGTACTACAACGAATACTAAATCATTGCAGTAAGCTTGGTCTTTCGCCATGATTCACTAGTTCGTGGCATTAGCATCTATCGCCATGAAACATGATCGTTGCATTAGGATTTGTTGCCACGATTCACTTTTTCGTGGCATTAGGATCTATCGTGACAAATCTGTTGCCACAATTCACTAGTTCGTGTCATTAGCATCTGTCGCCACGGGAACACGATCGTTGCAGTAGGATCTATTGCTATGATTCAATAGTTCGTGGCATTAGGATCTATCGCCACGAATCTGTTGCCACAATTCACTAGTTCGTGCATTATCATCTATGCCACAGAACACAATCGTTGCATTAGGATCTGTTGCCACGATTCACTAATTCGTGGCGTTAGCATCTATCGCCACGGAACACGATCGTTGCATTAGGATTTGTTGCCACGATTCACTAGTTCCTGGCATTAGCATCTATCGCCACGGAACACAATCGTTGCATTAGGAACTTTTGCCACGCTTCACCAGTTGATTGTGATAGGTTATATCGCCACGAAACACAATCGTTGCATTAGGATCTGTTGCCACGAAATACTGGTTCATGGCGTTAGGATCTATCACCACAGAACAAAATTGTTGCATTAGGAACTTTTGCCATGATTCACCAGTTTGTGGCGTTAGCATCTATCGCCACAAAACATAAACGTTGCATTAGGAACTTTTGCCACGATTCACCAGTTTGTGGCAAAAGGATTTGTCGCCACGAAACACAATCGTTGCATTGGGATCTGTTGCCACGAATTACCGGTTCGTGGCGTTAGGATCTATTGCCATGGAATAGAATCGTTGCATTAGGAACTTTTGCCATGATTCACCAGTTTGTGGCATTAGGATCTATCACCACGAAACACGATCGTTGCATGAGGAACTTTTGCCACACTTCACCTGTTCATGGCGTTAGGATCTATCACCATGAAACACAATCGTTGCATTAGGAACTTTTGCCACGATTCATCAATTTGTGGCGATAGGATCTATCACCATGAAACACAATCGTTGCATTAGGATATATTGCCATGAATTATCGGTTCATGGCGTTAGGATCTATCGCCATGGAACATAATCGTTGCATTCAAAACTTTTGCCACAATTCACTAGTTCGTGGTGTTAGGATCTATCATCACGGAACACAATCGTTGCATTTGGAACTTGCGCCACGATTCATCAGTTCATGGCATTAGGATCTGTCGCCACGGAACACAATCGTTGCATTACCAACTTTTTCCACGATTCACCGATTTGTGGCATTAGGATCTATTGTTACGGAACACAATTGTTGCATTAGGAACTTTTGCCATGATTCTCCAAGATTCAATATCGGCTTGCTTCTAAGCTTGCTGCTAAATAGAATGACAGCTTCTATCTTTTCAAAAAAAAATCAAGTAGTTCATGTACAACTAGCTCACACAGTACTTATATAAAAATCATCATCTTTGCTACCCCCCCCCCCCCCCCCCCATATTGGAGGTACAATACCATCATTGATATATGTATCATCGTCGTCGTCGTCATCTTCATTTTTTGATGGAACTCTATGTGTCTCAAACTGATCACATGTTCTCATTTGAAGGGCGGAAGCATCACAGGTTGCTCCCTCAATGTCATTCCTATCCCATGCGGTCCTATCCTCATTTGTTCAGTAAGTCGTCGATCATCAAATGTCTCAGCCTCCATCGTGTTAGAGACATTATTTTCACTGTCTCCAAGGGGAATGGTACAAAGGTTTTGTGGCTTCGTTTTAACAACTGTAGCCTATTTAGTTTGCTTCACACTTCGAACGTAAAAAACTTGTCCTACTTGGGTGGCTACTATGTAAGGCTCATACATAAATTTAGAAAGAGTAGTGTCAACATCTATCATTCCGTATCGATCCATTTTGTAGCCTCTTCTTTGGTTCTGACCGGAACGAGGCCGATCAAACCAGTCACATTCAAATAAGAGAACCTCTTGAATTTTCCAAAATCAACAGAAATCATTTTCTTGATTACTCCGTGCCACTCAAGATCACCATCCCGAACAACAACACCACTGTTTTGCGTCCGTAAATCTTTTTCCACCTGTGCTTTTCGAAAGAAGAAGCCATTTATGAATGATCGACTAAAAAAACGTGTCTGACGATCAGGTCCTCTAGATAATGCATACAAATAATTGGTTACTTTTCCTTCTTTGTGTAATGTCGTAATCTGTACACATTAGTATAAAAGGGGTCATCGATAAACAACCTTTAGAACACATATTTCATCAAAGTAAAAACTTGCATGTACTTACTCGTTTCTCGAACCAATAAACAAACTCATCTCTATGGCGTTTTTCAACATCACGAGAATGAATCTTTTTCAGCTCTTCAAAATGCTCACTGAAAATGGTACAAAATTAAATTATCCATCTACAATAAGCATGATCAAATATAGTATAGAACATCTGAGTTATACGTACTTGATCCATGGAGCGACCTCTTCAACATTAGAAATAATAATGCCTGATGTTATGTAGTTCCACCATAGTAAGTTGGCCCCATTTAAACCCTTCTTTAGAATTATCAACTTCTGTAAATATATTAGATTCGAGAGAAGGTTCATTCCTAGCTGCAGCTTCATGATGTTCTGGCCTATTAAGCTTGGTTCTGATGTTATCCAAAAACTGACTACAAAATGTCATACAATCTTCCATAATATATTCCTCAGCTATAGAACCCTCCGGGTGAGCTTTGTTATGTACATACCTCTTCAATGTACCAAGGTACCTCTCAATTGGATACATCGATCTGTAAGAAACAGGTCCACCCAAGCGAGCTTCTTCGGGAAGATGGATTGGAAGATGTACCATGATATCAAAGATAGCGGGAGGAAGCAACATCTCAAGATTACAAATTGTTTCAGGAAATTGTTTGGTAATCTTATCCAAATCTGGTTTCGCCAATTCTTTAGAACAAATTCCAGAAAAGAATCTGCTAAACTCAGTTAAAGGTGCAATAACCTTTTCAAGCAATATGTCATGTATTGCAATAGAAGGAGCTTCTGAAATATAATATGGCAGTCATGAGTTTTTGGACCTGATACCTTACGTGCTGTTATGCCCACACATCTCTTGATGTTTGAGGCATAGCCATTAGGCATCTTTACATCTCCCTAAAACTTGCGCAAGGTGGTCTTCTGATCTTTATGCAAAGTATATGATGCTAATGAACAATCATACTTCCGTTTCATATCCAACAGATGTTGCTTTGGCCGTATACCCATTTCCTGCATATCAAGATGAGCTTGTAGACTATCTTTTGTTTTACCATCCATATTAAGCAATGTCCCCAATATGCTATCACAAATATTTTTTCTCAATGTGCATGACACCCAAGTTATGCCTTATTAGCAATGTCTTCCAATACGGGAGCTGAAAAAAATATACTTTTCTTCTTCCAACTATGCCACCTATCTTCCTCAGTGCGCTTTCTCTTATTATTCGTCTGTCCAAAACTCACTTGATCAAAAGTCTCGTATTGTTTGATTACTTCGTGACCAGAGAGTGACGCTGGAGCCTCTCTATTCTCTATCTTGTTATTGAAGGAAGATTTGTCTCGACGCCACCTGTGATTCTGAGGTAGGAAACGATGATGACCCATGTAGCAATACTTTCATGCATGTTTCAACCACAAGGCGTCAATGTTTACATGGCAGTATGGACATGCTAGCATACCTTTTATGCTCTATCCACATTGCATTGTATATGCTAAAAAATCATTTATTGTCCACAATATAGAAGCTCACATGAGAAATGTCTCTTTCTTTGAACTGTCGTATGTTTCAACACCATCAGAACATAATTTCAGTAGCTCATCAATCCAATGCTGCAGATACACATCAATGTTGTTTACAGGTGACATTGGCCCATGAATTATCATTGACATCAACCAATAAGGCAGCTTCATGCACAACTGAGGTAGTAGAATGTAAGGGATTAGAATCATAGGCCATGTACTGTAAGAAACATTCATTACTCTAAAAGGACTGAAACAATCAGATGCTAGCCCAAGTCTTATGTTGCGAGGATCAGATGAGAAATTTGGGTGAATGCTATCAAAATGCTTCCATGCTTTCGAATCTGCAGGATGGCGTAATATTCCATCATCAATACGTTCTTCTTTGTGCCAGAGCATGTTTGATGTCGTTGATTCTGCCATATAAAATCTTTGAAGATGGGGAATAAGAGGGACGTATCGTAGAATCTTGTGTGCTACAAGCTTCTTGGCTTTTCCACAGGGTAAAGCCTCTCTTGCATCCCCACCAGTACTATTTTTCCATCTTAATTCACCACATTTTGGGCATCTATCCAGCAGAGAATAGTCCTTCCTGAATAACACACAGTCATTGGCACATGCATCGATCTTTTTGTAGCTCAACCTGAGGTCATGACCAACCTTCTGAACTTTATCAAGTGTATTAGGAATGCAATGGCCCTCTGGAAGCACATATGAGAATAGTTCAAGGATCAACTCACACACTTTTTTACTCAAGCCAGTTAAACACTTTATCTGGTACAACCTGACAATGAAGGATAATTGGGTCACCTTCTCATAACCTGGATACAACTCCTTTTTGGCATCATTTAATAAGTCATAGAATGCCTTTGCACACCCAGTTGGCTCCTGCTGGTTTATAGCATTTTCTGGATCATCAACATCTGCTGAAGTACCACCATGATCAGTGCCTCTAAGTAGTCTGGACAACATATTTTCCATAGCAGCATCATAATTATCTCCTCATTATTTGCTGATTGCTCAGCAATATTTTTCTCAACTCGTTTTTCTCCATGGTGTACCCAACAAGTATAGTCAAATGACATCCCATTATGAAGCAAGTGAAGATGAACTTCCTTGCGTGTCCCGTGGCAAATATTACGACATCTCGTGCAAGGACAAGGCTTAGTTTCTTCTTCACGAGTGCCCTAGAATGCTAAATTTAAAAATGACTTCATTCCATCCTACCACTCCTTCGTACGCCTGTCTTTTCCCAACCATGTCTTATCTTCTGACATTGCTTCGTACAGTTTAATCAGCATATCCGTAAGAACATAGAACTACAATAACATTATGTGAGCAATTGTACCTAGCGATGTTGCTCCTCCATGTGCAGTGGCCAGCGGATGCTCCTCCACGCTGGTGGCCGGCGAAAGCTCTTCCAAGAGCGTGGCGGCCGGCGGATGCTCCTCCAATAGCGTGGCGGCTGGCGGATGCTCCTCCATAAGCGTGGCGGCCGACGGATGCTCCTCCAAGAGCGTGGCAGCCGGCGGATGCTCCTCCAAGCGCGTATCGTTCAATCGGCAGAGGGGCCATTGTGGAACGAAGGGTCCCATGGGCAGGCAGCCAGGACAAAGCGTACGTGAAGCTATCAGAGTAGGCTCAACACTGCGCTATGCCGCTTGTTATTCGTGGGCTGAAACTGCGTTGGGTCACTTTGTATTCATGGGCTGAAACTGCGATGGGATGCTTGGTGTACGTCCCCATGACACGTGAGCCCATCTACGGGTGCGCGTCTGGCTATGGCAATTTGTTATCTAAATAAGTTAATGTAGCAATGGGGATTGTATTCCGATCAAAATAAAGAATACGCATAAAGTCTTCTCAACTGCAGCAAAACAGTGATATAAAGAAGGATTAAATACTACAATAGATATAAACATCGATGGAACCAAACTGTAGTGTTCAACGTACCATTCCAGGCAACAAACTAATCGACATAACTAGCTTTTACATAATCCCCAATAAACACAAAAAAACTAATCGACACATCTAGTCCGCAACACTTCCCTTCAAGTAGTGGTCGCTACCTGTTGCATTTTTCTGTTAGTACTATATACTACTTTATAGGCCGCTTTGCAGGCCCCACTACAGGCGATCTCCTCTGGCACCTCCAGCAGCTAAAGTACCGTACCAGCCACTTTAGAGGCTACTGGTGGTATGGAGGGTCGTTCATTCACAGAGAATGCAGATAGAACAGATAGTTCACAAAACAAACAGATAGAAAACATAATAACAGTTGGAACAGACGAACAACATTGAGTTCATCAACATAAAGCAATACTACAGAACAAGAAAAATGACATCATGAAACAAGAAAAACAATATCACACAACCTTATAAGTCTTTTATATATAGCCCATACTGGATAACACCTCACGGCAGAATGTGAAACGCTCGTGTCTAATCCTACTACAGAAGACCCTACAGCCGCTCCACCCTTGCTTCCCGCAGCCGGCAGCCCTACACGGGTCAACATCCTTGTTGGGCACCGACACCAGAAGCGGTCTCGGAGGCGGGGGCGGATGCGCCCACTTAAGATTACGGATTTCATCCAGGGATTGAATCCGACACCGCCTGCACTCATTGTTGGTCATCATGATGGCGACGAACCCGACCGCTTTCTCACCGACGTAGACCTCGCCTTCGACCTTCCGAATATAATCGACGGCATCACGGGCCCCACGGTCGGCGTCATAGCGGAGGAGGCCAAGGACCTAGGCCGCCTCCATGTGGCCGGCCCTGGCTACTCGGGTGAGAAACTTGGCGCCCTGCTGCGCGCGATCGTCCACAAAGACGAGCTTGAGCCCGGTGACGTAGAAAGCACAAGGGTGGTTGACGATGGCCAGGTTCTCCACGAGAGCTTTGTACCGTCCCGGGTCGCGCCACATCCTCTGGGTCACCCGCTGCAGCGCCACGCGCCTGCCCACAATGCCATCCCCACACACAATATGCATGGCCTTGCAGGTGGCACGCATACTGGAGAGGTCGTCCAAGGGTCGCAGAGAGCTTTCTACGACGCGTCCCGCAATCTCGACCGCAATATCGTGTGCGAACAGCAACTCCATGGGCTTTAGCGTCACCGTGCTGCAAAGGGAACCAATGAGGGTGCGTGCGGCGAAGACAAAGAGGAAGCTAGAGTACGTGCGGAGAAGACGATGGTGTGTCTATAGAGTACGCGCAGAGAAGACACACACCATCGTCTTCTCCGAGCGTACTGATGGGGGTCACACGCACTGATGGTTCGGCTTTCGGTGGTGGCGGATTCCACATCCTCTGCAGTACTGCAGGTGCATCAAGGGCGGCTGACATGTGAACCCACAACCTATGGGACCCACGCCTCTCGCATGCACTGATGGGACGCGCAAAGTAATGGAACCGCTCTGTTTTCAACATCAGCACAAGAATAATATCTTGTCATCAATAGAGATAATATACAATGTTGGATAGTAATCTACGCCAAAAATTTCCTGTTTTACAGTTTAGTTCTCCACGCTCTTTCACCTTAATCCGTACGTACGTACTACCTATCTTTTTCTAAAAATTTTCTCGTCCTTTCATTTCTTTTCTCTCTTTTCATTGTCTCCACTTTTCATTCCAGTCGTCACTAATAGACAGAACAGCTGTTACTGTCGGTACCCTACGTACCGAATACCCCTTGGGACTGCAAAAAGACCAAAGGAACTTCACCTGTCATAGTTGAAGACCTGCGAAGGCCCCACGTGTCATACGGGGCCGGACCTGCCTCCCATCTATGGTTAGTCCCGGGGCTACCACGTGTATACTGCAACCAGAGCTACATCCCACACATGGGAAATCTCCGAGCTAAATACCAGTGCGGCACCTCCGGACCTAACCCCTGACAGAGGGAAGCTCCGGTCCTGACACGTGTACAACTGCACCGGACCTTCTCGTCCCAGACAGCTAGCTCCAGTGCTGCCACGTGTTCAGCCACTGGACCTTCAACTTCAACGAGCAAGACAAGAGGACCCCCAATGGCTCGGACCTTCAAGGGGCAATCAAAGACTTCAAGACCCGATTAAGTGTCATTAATACCATATTAATGACACACGATCGGAGGGCCATTAATACCAGTAACGGCACTGTCAAGGCCAGTTACCACACTATTAAGGGTAATTAACCTCATCAAGTGTGTATTAAGCATCAGTAACCGCCAGGGCCACATGTCGGGCCAGGCTAGCGATGTAACATCCAATCCTTGTACTATAAAAGGACTGGTCGAGCGATACACAGGATCTCTCGGCTCGACTCTTGGACACTCTCATACTCGGCTCTGACACACCTTCACAAGTGCTCAGACGCTCAATACAACAACTACACACCCCGTGGAGTAGGGTATTACGCTTAGGTGGCCCGAACCACTTAAATCCTCGTGTTCTGAATCTCTGCGCGCCCAATACCGAACTACAAACTCCGCGGGCTACCAACGGTAGTGCTGGGAGAACTGCCAGAACCATGCGCCGACAGTTAGCGTGCCAGGTAGGGGGGCCCGAGATTCAAACATGGTGAACTCCGCTGCTGGATCGTCCAATGACAATCCTGCTGCGCAACCTGCTGTGGCTCCAGCAGGAGTCATGCCACCGCCGCCACCGTCCGGACCGGCAAATCAAGCTGGACAGCGAGACGGGGCGTCTGTGTCGATCATGGCATCGGTGAACAACAACCCTAAACACGCGCTCCATGCCACGCGTGCTCTTCTCCAACGTCCACCACCTCCAGGAGCATCCCAGAGTGCAATGGAGTAGTGGAGGGATGATGTCGAACACTTGGTTGCAGCAGCAGCCGATCGCATCACCAACCAAGGTCCTCCCCCCTCGGGGCGGGCCCCATCGCAGCATTGGACCGTGTCGGGTATACTTGGTCTGCACACTTCCCAACACAAGAGGCGTGATGCATCACAACAAGCAACATCACTGCCTTCCGGGGCGCGACGTACCCATACGGTAACCCGACTTTCAACTCATGACCTCCTGGCGGAGCTTGATCGCCGTTACCGTCAACAAGATGGCCGCGTCCATATCGAACGTGCTCGAGAAAGGCGAGAGGCTCGGGATAGTCCTGCTCCCGAAGGAGTAGGAGGAGGCTGTTCTGCACTAGCCATGCATCTACGTATGGTTAGATGGCTACAGAAGTTCCGGTCTCACTTGCCGGAGAAATTTGACAGGACTGTCAATCCCGCCGAGTTTCTCCAAATCTACTCCACCGCAATCCTTGCGGCCAGAGGCAATGAGGCCGTAATGGCCAACTACTTCCCCGTGGCTTTGACAGGGACCGCCAGGTCCTGGTTCATTAGCCTCCTGCCTGACTCGATCAACAGTTGGGTGGAACTGTGCCAACAGTTCACCGCCAATTTTTGGAGTTCATACACCCGACCAGGCACCGAACTGAACCTTTTTGCTGTCAAGCAGAAGGGGGGAGAGTCCCTGCGATCCTTCATCCAGCAGTTCTCCCAGGTACGAAACACTATACCTTCTATCTCAAGCGCTTCTATCATTGTGACACTTAGACAGGGCGTACGATACAAGAAGATGTTGGAGAAGCTGGCGACCAAGGAGGTCACCAGCGTCACGGAACTTTTCAGCTTGGTAGACAAATGTGCCAAAGCTGCGGAGGGCCATGAAATGCACTCCCAACAACCTCTGGATTACAACAAAAAGTCCTCCAAGGGTGAAGACACTACCTCCGGGAGTGGCAAAAAGAAGAAAAAGTCCAACGGAAAGAAAAAGCCCTCGGGCGGCACACCTACAGCTGCTGCTGCCGCAGCTCCAGGTGGCCGGGGGCCACGCCCCGAGAAACGACCTCGGTCATCGTCTGAAGACGGAGGCAACTCCAAGATGTGGTGTCCTATACACAAGACAAACAGCCACAACTTGGAAGGCTGTCGAGAGGTCCAGAACCTTGCCGAGCGCTACAACAAGCGCCGGGAAGAAGTTCCTTTCCGTCAAAGGGAAGGGAAACAGAAAGTCGACGAAGCTTTGGCTAAAGAGGAGTTAGGCTTTTAGGACCCTAAAAAGGTCTTGAAGGTTGTTTACACCACCGTCGACGACGACTCTGATGTCTCCGACAACGAACGTCGGAAGACCATGAACACCGTCTTTGGTGGTTCGTGGGACATGACCTCCCACTGTGTCCTCAAGACCATGCGGCGGGACATGACCCCAGTAGCTCCCACCGCCAGGGCGGAGCCGCACCGGAAGTGGATGGACACTGCCATCACCTTTGTTGCTTCAGACTGCCCTCGGAACATGATCGGATTTGTCCAACTTCCACTGATGGTATCTCCTACCATCAACAACATCCAACTCCACCATGTGATGGTGGACAGAGGTTCGGGGTTGAACCTCATAAGCTTCAAAGCTTTCGTCAAGCTTCAGCTCCAACCTTTGGATCTTCGCCCCTCCCGACCTTTCTCTGGAGTAGGTCCGGGGGCCGTAACCCCACTCGGTGCAATTACTCTTTCGGTGACCTTCGGGACTCGGGAGAATTACCGCACTGAGAAGTTGGTCTTCGACGTGGTGCAGATCAACTTACCCTTCAACGCCATTTTGGGCAGGCCAGCCTTATACAAGTTCATGGCTGCTGCTCATTATGGCTACTTGTTGTTGAAGATGCCAACAACAGTCGGCGTTCTCCAGATCCGTGGAGATCGCACCGCCGGAGTGACAGCTCTAGAAGAACTCCATGCGCTTGCTACAGCGCAGGAGGAAGAATCCAGAAAGGAGCAAGCTCCGAAACCCCTGAGCATTCGTCATCAAGGCTCAACCTCCGCACCTCGCGTGCAACCAAGCAGCGACACCGACATTCCCGTCAAAGTCGTTGAAATCGGTTCTGATGCCACTCAGACCACCCGTATATCGGGAGGTCTGAATGACAAATAGGAACTCGTGCTCGTCACATTCCTCCGGGCTAATGTCGACGTGGTTGCCTGGCAACCTTCACAAATGCCTGGGATCCCTAGGGAAGTGATCGAGCACAATCTGAAGATCTATCCTGACGCTCGGCCTGTACATCAGAAGCCTCGGAAGCAATCATTAGAGCGACAGAACTTCATACGTCAAGAAGTGAAGAAGTTTCTCGAAGCTGGATTCATCCGAGAAGTCTTCCACCAAAAATGGCTGGCAAACGCAGTCGTTGTACCCAAGGCCGGTGGGAAGCTTCCGATGTGTATCGACTACACTACACTGAATAAGGCATGTTCAAAAGATCCATTCCCACTACCTAGAATAGATCAGATAGTGGATTCCACCCCCGGGTGTGAATTACTGTGTTTCCTAGACGCATATTCTGGGTATCATCAAATCATAATGTCTAGGGAAGATGAAGAGCATACTTCCTTCATCACAGTAGATGGATTATATTGTTATACCGCCATGCCATTCGGTCTCAAAAACACTGCTTCAACATTTGTACAAGCTATGTACAAAACTTTTGGAGAGCTCATCAGAGACATAGTGGAAGTGTATGTCGATGACATCGTCGTCAAGATCAAGAACAAGGAGTCATTCCTCGACACCTTACAAGCTGTCTTCGACAAGTTGTGAGTCACTCGCACGAAGCTGAACCCAGACAAGTGTGTCTTCAGGGTTAGCTCTGGAAAACTTCTTGGTTTCTTGGTGAACCACCGAGGAATAGAAGCAAATCTGGCGAAGAATAATGCTTTTGAAGACATGCGGCCTCCAGCCCATATCAAGGACGTCCAGAAGCTGACTGGATGTCTAGCTGCCCTTAACCGGTTCATCTCAAGACTAGCAGAATGGGCGCTACCCTTCTTCAAGCTATTGAGGAAGTCCGAACCATTCCAATGGTCTGAAGAAGCAGAAAAGGCATTCCAAGAGCTGAAGCAGCTCCTCACCACCCTACCAACCTTGGTAGCTCTGAACCCTGGTGAGCCACTACTGCTTTACATTTCGGCAACTGACGAAGTTGTCAGCATGGTCCTGGTTGCAGAAAGACCAGAACCATCTCCAGTTCAGGAGTCCAGACCCCTTCGGGGGGGTCTGGAGCTACTTGAAGACGAGTCTAGGTCCCAGCTCCAAGACCCTGATTCTCAAGGCGAGACGCCGGAGGATCCATCTCCTTCAAATGATGGAGTTACTGTTGCTGAACAAGAAGATTCGAACCCCTCCGGGAGGGTCCAGATCACTTCAGGAGAAGCCCCGGGTTCCTCTAGCCAGAACTCGAAGGTCCTGGTTGATGAGGAGGAAGCTCCGGGCCCCTTCTAGAAGGTCCAGATAGTCCAACACCCAGTGTACTTCATCAGCGAAGTACTCCATGACGCCAAGACTCGGTACCTGGAAGTGCATAAGCTGCTCTACGCAGTTCTTATTGCCTCTAGGAAGCTCTGACACTACTTCCAAGCTCACAAGATTTTAGTGGTAACCTCTTATCCACTGCGTGTAATCTTGCATAACCCCAATTCCACTGGGAACATTGCAAAGTGGGCATCGGAATTAGCCGAGTTCGACCTTGAATTTGTCCCAAGACAAGCAATCAATAGTCAAGCACTGGCGGACTTCTTGGCTGAATGGACCCCCTCTCCATCAAATCCTGGGGGCCCCAGTGAGCAGAAGTCGGAACCCAAGGTTCCGATCTTCACTGAGCCTCACTGGATTCTCTACTTCAACGGATATGTGCAAAAGCAGGGGGCCGGAGCTGGAGTCCTTCTCCTCGCTCCGACCGGGGAGAAGGTCAAATATATGGTTCACCTTGACTTCAAGGCGACCAACAACATGGCGGAGTGTGAAGCACTAATCTATGGGCTCAAGGTGGCACTATCGTATGGTGTTAAGCAACTGTTGGTAAAGGGTGATTCACAGCTTGTTGTGAAACAAGTCAAAGGTGAATGCTGCTGCAACAACCCTCAACTAGCTGCATACCTACTTGAAGTCCAAAAGCTTCAAAAGGACTTCGACGTCCTGCATCTCTGCCATGTCCAACGTCTCAACAATGCTGAAGCCGACGAACTCTCGACGAAAGCGTCAACCGGAGCTCCGACTCCTGACGGAACCTTCGTCCGGAGGTTGTCTAAACCTACAGCTCAGTCTGCCGAACTGAGCGAAGGGGGCGAGACCAGCAGCTCGAAGCTGGTGGTCCCAATGGCCTTGTTACCATGGCGTCCATCAAGGGTCGTAGGTGCTGCAGGAAGCTCCGAGCAACCCAACACGCAAGAATCGAATCCTCAAGTTAGCTCCAATGCATGGATCTCGGAGATCCGGAGCTACTTGAAAGACAATTTCCTTCCTGAAGATAATGTATCCGCTGACCAGACAGTCAGATTGGCTAAAAGATACACACTGGTAGAAGGGGATCTCTACCGGCGTGGTGCCAACAGCGTCCTAATGCGGTGCATTACAAGGGAAGAAGGCTGCGAGCTCCTCGCAGAAATCCATGGAGGCGTGTGTGGGAACCACGCGTCTTCCCGCACGCTGGTCGGTAAAGCCTTCCAGCATGGCTTCTGATGGCCTACAGTGCTCCAGGATGCAACTGAGCTAGTGAAGAAATGCGAAGCATGCCTCTTCGGTGCAAAGCAAATTCACACACTAGCTCAGCCTCTACAAATGATACCTCCTACATGGCCTTTCGCTATGTGGGGGATGGATATCTTGGGACCCTTACCAAGAGCCGTCGGAGGTTTCATGTTCCTGTACGTTGCAATTGATAAATTCACCAAATGGCCGGAAGCAACTCTAGTTGTGACAATAAATAAGCAATCAACTATCAACTTCTTGCAGTCCATCGTATGCAGATTTGGAGTCCTGAACAAGATCATAACTGATAATGGGACCCAATTCACAAGCTCTGCATTCCAAGGATATTGCGAAGACCTCAGCATTCAGGTCAGCTATGCTTCTGTAGCTCACTCGACAAGTAATGGTAAGCTGAGAGAGCAAATGTAGAAATCCTAAAAGGACTCAAGACATGCACATATGAGCGCCTGAAAAAACATGGAGCCAACTGGATCGAAGAGCTTCCACCCACCTTGTGGGCCAACAAGACAACTCCAAACCGGTCAACTGGAGAGACACCCTGCTTCCCGGTGTACGGAGCTAAAGAAGTCCTTGCTCCAGAAATCACCTTGGGGTCGCCCCGGGTCCGGACCTTCGACGATGCCATGCAGGACCAGCTCCGGCGTGAAGACCTTGGCCTCCTTGAAGCGGGAAGGCGCCGAGCAACTGTTCGGAATGCCCGATACCGCTAGGCTCTTCGGTGCTATCACAAAAGGCATGTTCATAGCCGACAGCTCGAGGAAGGCGATCTGGTGCTACGAAGAATACAATCCAGAGAAGAGTTAAACAAACTCTTCCCCAGCTGGGAAGGACCCTTCCGAGTGATCAAAGTATCCCGTTGCAGATGCGTTCGCTTGGCAACCAAGGATGGGACACCTCTCCCCAATCCTTGGAACATTGAGCACCTCCGTAAGTTCTACGCTTAATATCACGGAGGTGAGTCTGTAGTTACATGTGATGTATGTTATAGAGTCATTGTATAGATTCGGGTAGCTCCTCCTAGAGAACAGTCGGACCTTCCCCGAAAGGTCCGCAAAGTTCAGGCAACACTTGTCACAGTCTCAGAACTAAAAGTGTAGCTAGCTACCTTGGGTCAAACGAGAAACGAAACACACTGAGTCTGGTTCCGTACCCTAAGAGTGTACTTGTTTCCCCTGTACCCTGGACCTATAATGAAAGATATCATTGTGTGAAAACAGACTCCACGTGCATTTATTTTGTACAGGCTCAAAATTTTTTATTTTTCTCTTTCTTGTTTATAACAAAGTTGTACAATTCCTAAGAAACTTTAGCTCGACCAGTTCATATATAATTCAAGTCGCATTGTCAATTTTTCCGTGTCTAAACATTGTTAATGGTCTACTTGTCTGAATGCCGCCAAGCTAATCTAGGGCCGGAGTGTGCTATCGACTTAGCCTGGTCATGCACCCTAAGTACGCCACTCTACCTACACCCCGGCAGGCCGAAGTAAGGCGAGTCCAGAAATGATCGGACCTGGAGAAAACAAGCCAGTGCACTTGATTGTATTTAGAATTGTGTGCGACCTAAAACTTTCTCGAGAATAGTAAGTCCCAATTGAGTTATAGATAGGAAATGGATTTTACTATTTTTATTGACTTCAGTGTGCAGGAAAAATAAAGATCTCATGGTGAAGATGAATTAAGCCGGAGCTATTAAAGCTACGACATCCCCTAAGGTGGCTTGTTGTCGATGTTTTAACATTGGTAGCAAGCATTATTGGAGCTACTAAGTTCCGGTAAAGACAGGGGGCCAGCCGTCAACGTGAAGAAAAGATGGTGGGAAGACTCCATAGTGGGGTTTGCTGTTGATGCACTGCGTGTGTCGCTGCCGGAGCTACCAAGCTCCAACAACCTCAGAGGACTTGCTATCAACGCTATACGTGTTGATGGAGACTGCTGCTAGAGCTACTAAGCTCCGACGATGGTCACTCCCAGATCTACTAAGCTCCGACAACCTCATGGGGCCTCTACTATCGAAGACTTCGGACCTACGCTCTACAAGTTCGAAGCACGCAAGTCTTCAACAACTGTTACATCCTCTTGGTACATGTTCACAATCAAATTGTGTACATCTACCAGGGGGCCAAGTGAGACAAAGATGTTGAAGACAAAAAATGAAATTCATAAAAACTTGGATTTCATTCATCTAGAGACAAGAGATTACAAAACTGGAGAAAAAGAAGAGAGGACACAAGCGGGAGCTACAAAGAGAGAGTCCTAGACCCTATGGAAGAACGAGGCGACCTTCAGGGCAACCTCCGACATGCTGGCTCTGGCGGCTTCTCCCTCTCCGTCGATGGGGCATTCAAGCACCGGGTCCAATGGGAAGTGAGGGTCCCGGCTTGTGTAGCACATCAGCATGAATTCTGCGACGTTCTTAGCCAGAGATTGTCCCTCGGTTTCCAGCTGGTCCACAATGACATCGCCCATCTTGGTGAGCTTGTTGCTTGCCAAACTCAACGCTTGCAAAGCCTGGTCCAGCTCCGGCTCCTGATCATCTGGACCCACGGGACTAAAACCCATCGGCGTCAGTGTGTCGTTGTCTTTGCCCAAGAAGTCCCAAACTTGTTGGGACTCCGTAGCCCTCAAGCCTCGCATTTCCTCCAAGGATCTTCTGGTCACCGCAAGCTCCGAATTCTCCTGGGCAAGGCGCTCAACCTCTTTGGCGATTCTGCTGAATCTTTTCAGCAACCTGCCTTTTGAGTTTACTGAGCTCCTCCACCTGGAGGTGGATCTTGTTCTGGCAGTCGACCAGGTCCTTCTCCCGGCCCCGCACCTTCTTCTCATTGGCAGCAATTTCATCCTCCCTATTGTGGAGGTCCTGTCCTTGCTGCCAGGCCTTCTTCTCTTCTTTCTCGCACCGCTCATCCAGCTTCTTGGTGCGCTTCGCGAGACTCTTGTCACCTAGAGTCAGCCTCTGAGTAAGCTCTTCCTCCCTCTTCATGAGGTCATCCCGCAACTCTAGGAGTTTTTGCTCTTCATCTTCGAGCATTCTCTCCCGCTCCTCAAGAGCCTCCCAACACTTGATGAGGTTGTCGTGGATGGCGTCGAGCTTCTCTTAGTGATCACTCGCTACATTATTAGCAGCTATGACCTGTTCGTAGATGACCCGGGACTTGTTCTCAAGGGATCGCGTCAAGCTTTCCCTCTTGTCCAACAGCTGGCCCCAGTACTCCATCCGAGCCTTCTCCTTCTTCACCCACTCCCTATCGTCAGCCAGCCTGGTTTGCGCCAGCTTGGTCTCAAATTGGAGCCAGTTGTGCCACCAACTAAGGGTTTGGCGCTCCTCCTCGAGGGCCTTGCTGTCGTGGTAGAAGGCCAGCTGCACTTGACGAAGACTAGAGTAGGCGTTGTCGATAGACAACGATAGAGGGATCGGGTCTGGACCTGCCGAGGTCCTCTCCGCTGGTTCCAGCGGGTTCTCCATGACAAAAATCAGGTCCCACTCTACAAGAGCGATCCCCTGAGCTTCCACAGTGCTAGGGCCGCCCTCCGGGATAACCTCGGCCTCCGCCGAGGAAGGTCCTGCAACAGAAGTTTCGACCTTCGGAGTTGGCTCCGAAGGTCCCGCCGCCAGGTCATCAACAACTGGTCCCTCACGCGAGGGGTCGGCAGCTTCATCTTGGCACCCTGGCTCTGGCGCGGGCACCTTCGGGACCACCACCTCCGGGGCAGGCGTTGAAGATTTGGCCGGAGCTGAAGCCACTTCCAGCTCTGACGATGGCGCCTCCTCCACCGCCGGCTCAGGCGCTGGAGCTTCGACCGTCATGGTCTCGGGCGACGACACTTCTGCAGCAACCGGCTCAGGCGCCAGAACTTCTTCGATGACCAGCGTAGGCGCCGAAACTTCATCAACCACCGTCTCTACCGCCAGGGCTTCATCAACACCTGGCTCTATCGCCGGGGCCTCATCAACCACCGGCTCCGCTGCCGGGGCTTCAACAACATCCGACTCTAGGGCCGAGATTACAACTACTGGCTCTAAGGCCAGAGCATCCGTCATCAGAACATCCAGACCCAGAGCTTCAACCTTCGGGGCTGGTGCCGCTGGTACATCTTCATTCCCGTGGTCTGGTGCTACCACGGGAGCTTCAGGGGATGACTCTAGGTCATGGACCACGACAGCTGGCATCGAAGCTACCGCGACCTCAACCACCTCTTGGGGCGGCGCTAGGATTGGAGCCGGAGCCTCCACCTACACAGCTTCTGCTGCTGCTGCAGGAACCAGAGCTTCAACCCCTTTCTGGGGCACCCTGTGGATGAAGGACGAAGAAAATCAAAACACAGTTGCAACAAAAAACAATCAACTGAGGTAAAAAATCAAACTTACCTTGGAAGGCTTCTGCTCCAGCTAGCGCGGAACCTCTTCCCCGGATGCTCGAGGCCGGACCCAGTCGCCACTAGCGTGGTAGCTCCGAAAGGTTCCCCAGAGCTTGCTGCTGCCGTTGGCGTCATCTTGGTTGAGGCCCCCCCTCGACCGGGAAGGACCTCCGGACCCAGAGCCCTCAGCTGGCCCTGATACTGGAGCCACATGGCCGGAGATAGCACCCCTAGCGGATGCCGATGCTGGAGTGATTGCCGCCATTGAAGAGCTTCCCCTCCGGGGAGAAGGAGTCGCTGCGGAAGGAGTAGGTCTGATGGACCTCCCGTCAGAGTGCTTCAGCTTCCTGTTACGGCTCGAGGGCTCGACCAATTCCTTGCCCTTGCCCACGACTTCAACTCTCTGCTCGGGGTGGAAGGGGACCACCCTCGAAAGCTCTAGGGATCGCCAACCCGGTGGTCAGACGCCTCTCAACTTCACCGAGGTCTTCAAGCACTAGCATCTTCCGCCGGAGCTCCCTACTAATCTCCGCCTCCATGTTCAGAGGGAGTAAAGCCGCTGGCGGAGTCAAGTTGTCACCCTCGACGTCGATGCCGTGCTGGAACTTCTTGAGGTGAAACTCCAAAGCTGCGCCTTCCAGGTTGGACTTCAAACTAGTCTCGATCCGGTCGTCATCCATCACGCTGTTGAGGGCCCAAGCGAGCTTCTCCCTCTTCTTCAGCGGATCCCACCTGTTGACCAGAAAGCTGCAGCCACACATTGGCGGATCCTGGTTAGAGCAGGGTTGAAGGCATCCGATAACACCAGAACTTTGCTCCAAGCTTTGGTGTCGACGTTGGGGAGGCCTTCGGGCAGCTCCAGCTTCTCATGCTCCTCGACCCTGATGACAATCCAATCCTTCTTCCAGTCGTCCCACTTTCCAGAAGGGAACGACCGCAAGTACTTGTACGGGCACTTCTTGCGCTTCACAAAATAATTGAAGCCAAGGTACTCGTCACTTTTGCTGGTGGTGTGGATGGTGAAGAAGGTGCAAAAGAGCTCGACGTAGGGGGGAATACCTACCTACATCTCACAGAAGTGGACAATGATCGACACAAGAAGAATGGAGTGAGGGCCAAGGTGATACGACTGAAGACCATAGAAGTCTAGCAGCATCAAGCGAAAAGTGGAGAAGGGTGGGATCAGTCCCACCAGGGCGTACACGGAGAAGTACACCATGGCGCCGGCGTGCTCCTTCTCGAATGGAAGCTTGCTGGCACGGACCTGGTGATTGAAGAAGTCACTGGACCACCCCATGAGGGCCCGGACCTTCTTCAGATCACTAGCGGTCTTAAGACAGCTCTTGCGGAGACCCAACTCCATCGCAGCACAGCGGGGCGAGAGATGAAAAGTAGGCTAAAGTTTGGAGGATCCGAGCACAAGTTCAAATGAAGGCGTAAAGAATCCCCAAACGGTGCGCGCTTTCCTTCTTAAGTAAGCCCCCACAATGCTGGGATGGAAACCGTAGAGGAGCCGATGACACAGTTCAAAAACATCACCCAGCCAATGACAAGGGGGCCCGGGGCCACCCCGACGATCAAGTCGAGGTCCTTACCCCAGGCGAACGGTTGTCATCATGAAAGGCGGGAAGCCCGAGGGCGGCGGCTTGATAGGGCGTGTGGAACCGATATGATTTTCGTATCGGGAACCAGCGACCTTCAATTGCGTGAGATCCGCACGCTCAGATCTTACCTGCCGCATCCTGGATATGCCACACGGCGTTGGTTTAACTGTGAACTACCGCCAATGGCACATCCTAAAACCCTTGAAGACACGGCTCAAAAACCGAAGGATGGACCCACCTCCGGCAGAACGACTTCATCCAAAAGGTCTCTCCCAGAGGTGGGCCCAAGGGGCCACTGTCGGTATCCTCCGTACAGAATACCCCTTGGGACTGCAAAAAGACCAAAGGAACTTCACCTGTCTGAGGTTAAGACCTGCGAAGGCCCCACGTGTCATACGGGGCCGGACCTGCCTCCCATCTATGGTTAGTCCCGGTGCTGCCACATGTATACTGCAACCGGAGCTACGTCCCACACATGGGAAAGCTCTGAGCTAAAAACCAGTGTGGCACCTCCGGACCTAACCCCCGACAGAGGGAAGCTCCAGTCCTAACACATGTACAACTGCACCGGACCTTCCCATCCCAGACAGCAAGCTCCAAAGCTGCCATGTGTTCAGCCGCTGGACCTTCAACTTCAACGAGCAAGACAAGAGGACCCCCAACGGCTCGGACCTTCAAGGGGCAATGAAAGACTTCAAGACCCAATTAAGTGTCATTAATACCATATTAATGACACACGATCGGAGGGCCATTAATACCAGTAACGGCACTGTCAAGGCCCATTACCACACTATTAAGCGTAATTAACCTCATCAATTGTGTATTAAGCATTAGTAACCGCCAGGGCCACATGTCGGTCCAGGCTAGCGATGTAACGACAAGTCCTTGTACTATAAAAGTACTTGTCAAGCGATACACAAGCTCTCTCGGCTCAACTCTTGGACACTCTCATACTCGGCTCTGACACACCTTCACAAGTGCTCAGATGCTCAATACAACAACTACACACCCCGTGGAGTAGGGTATTATGCTTAGGCGGCCCAAACCATGTAAATCCTCGTGTCAAACTGCAATCGTGTTCTGAATCTTTGCACGCCCAATACCGAACTACAAACTCCGCGGGCTACCAACGGTAGTGCTGGGAGAACTTCCGGAACCACACGCCGACAGTTACATAATCCCCAATAAACACAAAATAAACTAATTGACACATATAGTCCACAACACTTCCCTTCAAGCAGTGGTAAAAACTTCTGGCCGCGAATAGGAGTAGTGGTAATGATTACACTGCGTATAGGGCATAGGGCCAGTGGTACGTTGGAGTTCTACCTTTCTTTTTCTAACATTTTTCTCGTTCTTTCTTTTGTTTTCTCTTTGTTCATTGTTTCCACTTTTCTTTCTAGTCATTGCTACCTGTTAGTATTGTATACTACTTTACAGAGCGCTTTGCAGACCCCGCTGCGGGCAATCTCTTGGCACCTCCGGCGGCTAAAGTATCATACATGCCACTTTAGAGGCCATCGACGGTGTGAAGGGTCGTTCATTAACAGAGAATACATATAGAACAGATAGTTCACTAAACAGTAGATAGAAAACAAAATAACAGATGGAACAGACGAACAACATTGAGTTCATTATCATAAAACATTACTCCCTCTTTCCTATATTACTTGTCATTATTAGAACAAGTTTTTTAGTTCATATTTGAACTAGAAAACTTGTCCTAATCATTAACGACAAGTAATATGAGAAGGGGGAAGTACAAAACATAAAAAACAACATCACCAAACAAGAAAAAATAAAACATCACAAAAACAAGAAGAGAAAAACATCACGAGTGGATTAATCTGTGTCAAAAGATTTCCTGTTCCAAAGTTGGGTTCAACTAGAATGTAATAAGATGTTTGGTGCAATTGTGCAATCAACCATATTCAACTGTTGGATCAATCTACATTACGGTTGTCGAATTTTTTTATTTAACCCCCTCCACTAGGTGAAGGGGGGGGGTGGTGGTGGTGGAAGGGGTTAAATAAAAAGATGTAATAACCATAAGATGTAGATCCAAAGGATGAACTTTTCAAGCTTGAGCTCATCAAGCTGGCAAGCTCAAGCTTGGTTCATTTAGAATTGGCACAATACTCAACTTCATCCTCAAACTTTCAATCAAATCTCAGTTGGTCCTTGAACTTTCAAATGGGTCAATTATTTAGTCCATCAACTTCAAACAACCGTTTCACTTTTATCCTTAGTTTGAGTTGGACATCCATATTGGCATGCCACATAAGCTATATCATCTATGCTGGTATATCATGGATGAAGTATGCATGTTAGGAAATCATACGTACGTAGATATCATAGATGAGGTATGCATGTTAGTTTTGTACAACATGACCGAGTGCTTTTCTATGTCTAACATGCATGCACCCCAAACAAGATCAACTAATACATACGTGTTTTGTCTTTTTGATGATGGACATCGTCAGAGTTTGAGGCCTTGTCCATGCATGCTACGCCCCAACGATGCACGATCAATGAGCCTACAACTCTAGACGATATCCAACATCAAAAAAAGAAACTACACGTAGTATATAATTCACATCAACATGAAACATACATGATCGAGGTCTTTCATACTCTGTTAGTTGTCCATGCACATGCTATACGCCCCAAAACATGATCATCGAGCCTCAAACAATAATATATAAGAGAAAATTAAGATGTGTATGACACATCCGAGCATAATTGCATTATTTGTCGTGATGATCATGTGGGCTTTGTTTGGGTAACTTCAATCCACTTGTATTGGAGTGGATTGAAGTCGAAAATGAACTAATTTTTATCTCAATGCTCTCCAATCCACTTTGATTGAAGTGGATACACTCCTATCCAAACGAGGTCATATGATGGCCGGACATGACTGGGATAACGCCAGGATTAATTCCAGGAATCGTATCCTCGTCACTTTCATGCTGGTAGCTGGGCCCAAGTTGTGCACTGGTCCCCTGGCATATTCCCTATGTCTGCCCCAGCACGCGGTGTCCGTAACGAATTCCTGCGAGCGATTTTGACAAGGTGTGAACGATTTTTCCCACCCCGGAAAGTTGAGCTCGTTGCAACGAGAATATAAGGCAACACACGCTATTGTAGTTAGACATCCGATTGAAAAAAGATGTCATACAAGACTCGCCCCCGCTCCGTTCGACAACGTATGGACGCTGTCGAACAGAACGTGGAGGAGGCATGTACAGGGCGAATGTTTTTTATATAAGCCCTGGGCCCTTTCGGTGTCAAATTAAAAAACTGCCAGTGAAGCCGATGGGACGGGTCGAGCCGTTGCGATAACTGAGAGGGATGCAAACCGCGGGTTTTTTACAAGAATAAATTGTTTTTCCCCGCATACGCTGGCCCTTTGCGTGTGAAATTAAAAATTTCTCCTTTTATCGAAAAACATCTCCTTTAACAATGCCAAATTTTCCCCTTTACCCCACTTCGTGCGTGAATCGAATTGTGTGACCCTCGACATTGGGGGCCTCTAGAGTGGAGACAATGAACTCCAGAAAAGAAAAGAAGAGTGGAGACAATGAACTCCAGAAAAGGAAAGAAAGGAAGAAAGAAACGTTAGAAAAAAATAGGTACACATATCATAGATGTCAACAATAAATGAGCTTACTCAAACTTTTCGAGCGTGAGCTCATCAAGCTAGCAAGATCAAGCTTGGCTCGTTTAGAATTGGCACAATACTTAGCTTCATCCTCAAACTTTCAATCAAAACTCAGTTTGGTCCTTGAACTTTCAAATGGGTCAATTATTTAGTCCATCAACTTCAAACAACCATTTCACTTTCATCCTTACTCTGAGTTGGACATCCACATTGGCATGCCACATAAGCTATATCATCTACCTCGGTATATCATAGATGAGGTATGCATGTTTGTTAATCATACGTACGTACATATCATAGATGAGGTATGCATGTTAGTTTTGTACAACATGATCGAGGGCTTTTCTATGTCTAACATGCATGCATCCCAAACATGATCAATAATTACATACGTGTTTTGTCTTTTTGATGATGGATATCGTCAGAGTTTGAGGCCTTGTCCATGCATGCTACGCCCCAATGATGCATGATCAACGAGCCTACAACTCTAGACGATATCCAACATCAAAAAGAGAAATTACACGTAGTATATAATTCACATCGACATGAAACATACATGATTGAGGTCTTTCATACTTTGCTAGTTGTCCATGCACATGCTATACGCCCCAAAACATGATCATGAACCTCAAACAATAATATATAAGAGAAAATTAAGACGTGTACGCCACATCTGAGCACAATTGCATTACTTGTCGTGATGATCATGTAGACTTTGTTTGGGTAACTTCAATCCACTTGTATTGCAGTGGATTGAAGTTGAAAATGAACTAATTTTTACCTCAATACTCTCCAATCCACTTTGATTGAAGTGGATCCACTCATATCCAAACAAGGTCGTATGATGGCCGGACATGACTGGGATAACGCCAAGATTAATTCCAGGAATCGTATCCTCGCCACTTTCATGCGGGTACCTGGGCCCAGGTTGTGCACTGGTCACCTGGCATATTCCCTACATCTTCCTTCATGCGCGGTGTCCATAACGAATTCCCATGAGCAATTTTGACAAGGTGTGAACGATTTGTCCCACCTCGGAAAGTTGAGCTCGTTGAAACGAGAATATAAGGCAACACACGCTATTGTAGTTACACATCCGATTGAAAAAGATGTCATACAAGACTCGGCCCCGCTTCGTTCAACAGTGTGCGGACGCTGTCGAACGGAACATGGAGGAGGCGTGTATGAGACAGATGTTTTTTATATAAGCCCTGTGCCCTTTTTGTGTCAAATTAAAAAATTGCCAGTAAAGTCGATGGGACGCGTCGAGCCGTTGCGATAACCGAGAGAAATGCAAACCGTGGTTTTTTTATAAGAATGAATTGTTTTCCCCGCATATGCTGGGTCCTTTGCGTGTGAACTTTAAAATTTCTCCTTTTATCGAAAAACATCTCCTTTAACGATGCCAAGTTTTCCCCTTAAACCCACTTCATGCGTGAATCGAATTGTGTGACCCTCCACATCAGGGGCCTCTAGAGTGGAGACAATGAACTCCTGAAAAGAAAATAAAAGTGGAGACAATGAACTCCAGAAAATAAAAGAAAGGAAGAGAAAAATGTTAGAAGAAAATAGGTTCGCATATCATAGATGACAACAATAAATGAGCTTACTCGAACTTTTTGAGCTTGAGCTCATCAAGTTGGCAAGCTCAAGCTTGGCTTGTTTAGAATTGGCACAATACTCAGCTTCATCCTCAAACTTTCAATCAAAACTCAGTTTGGTCCTTGAACTTTCAAATGGATCAATTATTTAGTCCATCAACTTCAAACAACCATTTCACTTTCATCCTTAGTCTGAGTTGGACATCCACATTGGCATGCCACATAAGCTATATCATCTAACCCAATATATCATAGATGAGGTATGCATGTTTGTTAATCATACGTACGTACATATCATAGATGAGGTATGCATGTTAGTTTTGTACAACATGACCAAGGGCTTTTCTATGTCTAACATTCATGCACCCCAAACATGATCAACCAATACATACGTGTTTTCACTACTACAAAACACATTTTCACAGGCGCCTCGATTTTTCAAACACAAGCGGTTCGTAAAAAAATGTGACTGATGACGAATGATATAATAACCGCCTGTAATGACTGAACATCACAGCCGGATTTTAAGAAAGAACCGCCTAGGTAGTACATTATTTACCCAGGCGGTTATTAATTAAGAATAGACTGTGATGTACCAAACATCACATGCGGTTCTTAATTAATAACCGCGTGGGTAAATACATGATTTTCATGGGTAGTCATTGTTTAAGAACCGGTATGTACTGGTTCAATCATCACAAGCGGTCTTTATTGAAGAACCGCCACGGGAAAGTCATTGTTTTCACAGGCTGCTTGTTAAATAAGAATCGCCTGCGATGCTGATAAGCTAATCCCTTCACAGCAAGCTCTTGTAGATGCAAGTAACACCCGTGGCTCATCATTTGGATTATTGAAAGCATCAATTTGAAGACTAATGATCATTGGAATAATTTTCCCATCCATTTGAATGATTTCTTTCCTTCCTGTCCATTTGAAAACTTAGGAAGATGTTCTTTACTCGGTTATAATGCCTAAATATATTGACCAAAAATCAGTACCTACTTTCTTAGTGCTTCACACAAGCGAGGAAGCAAACAACTTCACATCACAAATCTTGTTTTTACACTTTCATAGGGATTTAACCTTAATATTTAATTCAAGAATAGATTTATCAAATTAGTGAAGCTTCCTTATCACACATGTTAATGGCAGTTATAAGTGAAGGATGTGCCGAAGCTAACGAAATCTGAATTGAAATGAAGATAAAGAGATCTACATATGAGTGGCAATGTCCAAGTTAAACAGCGTGAAGCTATGATGGCAACCTTCAACAACATGAAAGTGATGTTAAGCTTATGCTTGTGTCAACCAAGGCATGTTGTGAGGGTATAACACTTGTTGGGGCAAGCATAACCGTTATGCTCCAACAAGTGTTATGCCCTCACAACAAACCTTGGTTGATGCAAGCATAACCTTGGCTTCACTTTTCATGTTGTTGAAGGCTGCCATCATAGGTTCATGTTTTCTAACCTGGACATTGTCACTCATATGCAACATCTCTTTGTCTTCAGTCCCGTTGAGATTTCATTAGCTTCGACACACCCTTCACTTGTAACTGCCATTAACATGTCTAATGAGGAAGCTTCAGTTATTGATAAGTCTATGCTTGAAAGATCAAGGTCAATTTCCTATGAATAGGGTAAAAAAAAGATTTGTGATTGAAGTTGTTCGCTTCGTCACTTGTGTGAAATACTAAGAGAGATGGTACTGATTTGTAGTCAATATATTCAGCCATTAGAACTGATAAAGTAGCATCTTCGTAAGTTTTTAAAATGGAGAGAAGAGAAAGAAATATTTTAGGGCTTGTTTGGGTGTACTCAATCTAATTGGATTGAAGTGGATCGAAGTGAAGAATGAACTATTTTTCTCCTCAATCCACCTCAAACCACTTATATTGAAGTGGATCCACTCCTATCCAAACAAGCCCTCAAATGGATGCGAAGTATCGTCAGACTTCAATTGAAGCTTTTAACAATCCAAATGATGAGTCTCGGGTGTTACTTGCATCTACAAGAGCTTGCTGTGAAGGGATAGCTTGACAGCAGCTTCAAGAGTCGTGCTTTAGATGTTGTTTGGAACCAAGCTGTTGGAAGGCAAGCCTGATCATCATAGGTCAGAAGAAATTTATATACACATACAATTTGATAACTTGTGGAACAGGTGAAGGTGATAAATATAATAATGTAATAATGTTAGAAACAGAAGCAAAATTTAATAATGTTCGAAACATGCTATCTAAAGCTGAAATAGAGCATTGTTCTAAGATCATTTTAGAGGATACAAATATATACAATATATATCATACATTTTATCCACCATTGACATCTTCTCGCATGTAGGGTTTCAAATCCTTTTTAATGCTTCTCTCTACGCGCTTGATGTTTTCTGGTTCGGCGAAAAGGTACATCTCTTCATACTGATTATATTCGTCTTCATTATCTCCCACATTCTCAACCCCAACAATAGTTTGCTTTCCAGAAACAACTACGTGCATCTTCTCAGTTTCTGGATCTTGAACATAAAAAACTTGTTCAACAATATTGGCGAGAACCCACAAGTCATCTTTATAATCCACTTTATTCATGTCTACCAGTGTCAGCCCGTAATTGTCCACTTTCACACCATCAGGATGTTTGACCCATTGGCACTTAAATACGGGCATTACCATTATTTCGCCATAATCGAGTTCCCATATTTCCCCTATGAACCCGAAGTATGTGGTCTTTTGCCCTTGTGAATCATAAGCCTCAATACGAACACCACTATTTTGTGCAACACTCTTACCGTCTTTTTTATTAGTGTAAAATGTGTAACCATTGATGTCATATGCTTGCCATGATGTCACCAAAGCAGATGGGCCAGAAGCTAACTTCTTCATTGTTTCCTCTTCTATAGAGTTTTCGTATGATATATTTTTGTCCACTAACCATTCCGTGAAACATCTTCAGTGCTCTTCCAGGATCCAGTCCTCTATGCGGTCTTGGTTTTTTTAATGAAGCTCAATCTTGTATTCCTCGATGTACGACTCAGCTATTGCGAGCTATTGTAGTACACCAAAATGTGCACGGTGTACATTTTTGTTATCTTGAATGATAAAAGTTTTCTTACCCACTTTACCTCTCCCACGTAGTCTACACTCATGTACTGGTATAGGCACACCTATCGGTTTTCCATCTTTGATGTAATCAGCGCAACCCTCAATCACTTCTTCAGTGGTGTATACTTCCATAATTGAACCCTCTGGGTGAGCACGGTTCCGCACATAACCATTTAATACTCCTAAATATCTGTCCAACGAAAACATATGATGTAAATATAGTGACCCCAATGCTTTTATCTGATCAACAAGATGTATGATTGGGTGTACTTGCATATCAAAAATGGATGGTGGGAAACACATCTCAAGCTTGCGCATAGTCTCAACGATGTATGTTTTCAGATAGTCTAAATCTTCACGTGCTATCACCTTTTGTGATACTGCATTGAATAAGTAACACAAACGTGTGATGACAACTTTTATATGCTCAGGTTTGATGACTCTTATTGCAATGGCAAGGAACACTGTCATCATCATGTCACAATCATGAGAATTATAACCAAATAAAGACAAGTATTTCATCGAGACTAGTTCGCGTATATTGGATGAGAAACTCGTGGGCACTTTGATCCCACACAAGCATTCGCAGATTGATTTTTTTCTCTTCTAGCGTCAAGTTGTAGCTGGTTGGGGGAAGGTAATGCTTCTAGTTCGCCTTTTCTACTGGATGACGCTCTAGTCTCAAATCAATATTTACTAGGTCCATACGTGAATTTAATCCGTCCTTTGTTTTCCTCGGTATGTCCAGCAAGGTCCCAATGATGCTGTCAAATACATTCTTCGTAACGTGCATCAAATCAATACTATGGCAAAATTCCAGATTCTTCCAATACGGAAGATACTTGAAAAAATTGGTTGTTTCTTGAAAGCCATGTCAGTTGTATCACCCGAAGATGTACTTTTCTTTCTCTTGATTCCTTTACATTTTTTCCCTTACCGAAAGCAATATGAATGTTCTTGACCATTTCGAACACAAGTTTTCCACTGTAAGGTTTTGGTGCAGTATCTTTTTTGATTTTGTTACCAAATTGTTCTTTCATCTTCCTATGCTTATGTGTATCTGTCAAGAACCGTCGATGTCTCATGTACACCGTCTTTCTGGATGAAGTGAGGTATAGAAATCCAGTTCTATCCACGCACCTTACACAACCTTTCTTCCCTTTCATTTGTCCTAATAATGTAAACAACTCGAGGTAATCATGCACAGTAACGAATATCATAGCTCTTACTGTGAAATACCCCCACTTGTACTCATCCTATGTATGTACCCCTTCATTCCACAATTTCGCCATATCTTCCATTAAAGGTTCCGAACACATCAATTTTGATGTCGGGTTGTTTCGAACCTGGGATAAGAACAGATAACAAGATATATTTCCTTTTGTGACACAACCACATCGATAGGTTGTACATCATTAAGACCATGGGCCATGTGCTGTGTATGCTCCTTTTTTCACCAAAAGGATTTATTCCGTCTGTACCCAAGGCAAACCTCACATTTCTGATTTCCTTTGAAAATTCTGGATACTGAATATCAAAATTTTTCCACTGTGTTGCATCACCAGGGTGTCGAATATGTTTTTCATTCTTCTTGCGTTGCTCGGAATGCCAACGAATAAGTTCAGCCTCCCTAGGGTTTGAGAACAAACGCTTCAAGCGATCAATTACCGGAAGGTACCACATTACCAAGGCATGAATTTTTCAATTATTCTCCCCTTCTGCACCGCCATAAGTATCGTCATTGTCACCTTCAGGACCAATAATAAACTTCTTATTCTTCTAAGACTTTTTCATGTTGGTAACACACTGCTGATTGTAGTCCTTCTTATATCGACTGGCACCACAGACGGGCATCTAGTTGTGAGCACATGCTCTTTGCGATACAGAATACAATGGTTCACACAAGCGTGTATTTTTGTCACACCTAGTGCCATCGGGCAAAGAAGTTTCTCCGCTTTAGAAGTGCTTCTGGGCAATTTATTTGGATTTGGAAGAATTTCTGCCATAAGATTCAAAAGATCAGAGAAACTACAATCGGACCATCCGTCTGTGGCATTCAACTTTAGTAGTTCTAAGACTCCACACAATGTAGTAACTCTTTATCACAACCATTTGATTCATTATATAAAAGCTCCGTCGCCACATTCTGCAATGTCTCTATTTTACTTAAACCTTTGCTTGCTCCCAGAGAAGTCAATACATATGGTTCAATGTGACGCAACATCTCCTCACAATCGAACTCATCATCATCATCACCATCTTGATTGTCACTACCATCATCGATATGAACATTATCGTCATCTGAACCTCTCTCATCATCTTTATCCACATCATGTGTATCTAACTCACCATGCTCTGTCCATATTGTGTAGTTTTTTTTTTGAAACCTCTTTTCAAATGAGATTGGATTACTATAGTATACGTACAAGCAATCTTATTTTCGCAGTCAATACATGGACATAATATGTCATCTATCTTTTGCAACTTCGCATGTCTCTTGGATGTTTCAATAAAATTTGCAACATTATGAATGTACATAGGATCGGGTCTTGGCATGTTATACATCCACGCTCGACGGTCCATGCTTCAATAACATATTTTTTGTAAGGTTTACAAAATTTGGCCACAAATATTTCCTAAAGGTCTTCTATAAAATGAATTTACAAACACATAACAAGCCTGTATCATATGAGTGAATATTGGTATCATGTAGGTGTGTTCATAAGGGTTCCAAGTAATGTTTTCAAGTCGCCTAGTCGACCCTAGTCACCTAAGGGGCGATAAGGACGACTAGGTCGATTAGCCGTCGACTAGGGCGACTAATCACCCTCTAGTCGACCCTAGTCGTCCTCTAGTCATCCACTACCTTTTTTATGGAAAAAAACTAGTTGACGGTATATATATGTACATATGTAGCTAGTATATAACCATATATTGTTATATGCTCCTAGATTGAATTAAACAAGTGAAAAACAACACTACATGCTTCATATTGGTAAAAACCAGAGCAATAACAGAGCAAGGAGAGAGCATCATTGGAGGAACAGAGACTTATCATCAAGGCCAGAGTGACCATAATGGATTTTTGAAGTTAGGCTTATTCATTGAAACATTCATCAAACACGTGATGTGCGTGTATTCATCTTCAACCTTTAATCCTTCAAATCTTTTTCTTGTTCTGTAAAATTCATGGGTAAGCTCAAGGGAAGACTAAACTACATCTTTCCACTTTAATCAATCAAATCTACTACAAATATCAAGTGGTTGGGAGGGGGGAGGGGGGGGGGCTGGACGCATATGCAAACACAACAAAACGAAACTTTGAAATAAGAACAAATTAAAAACATAACAGTGAAGAAGAAGTCTCTTCTAACATTTTCTCTGTTCGAAATCAACTGTCGAATGCCCAGCGCACGGTGGAAATTTTTGGCAGCCTGGCGACGTCAATGCAAAATCTCCAGGGTTAGGTTCTCTGTGGTGCCCGAGGGGTACCTTTATATAGGCGTCGGTTTTCACAGACGGTTTTTAACGAAACAACCGCCTGTGATAAAAATTAATAAAGTTCAGGTGGTTTTTTCAGGCGGTTTTTAACTGTTTCACACGCGGTTGGTACTTACTGACCGCCTGAGATAATTGCCCGAGCCTGTTCTTCAGTTTTCTTTTCCCTTGCTTCTTTTTTATTTAGATTCCAATATAAATACTCAAACATGTATAGATTTTGTAGTCCAAATTCAATGATTCTTTCTTCTATATTTTTCAAAAATTAACATCTACCACAACATGGACCAAATATTTTAAAACTTGTATAGCTGACATTGTAATGTTTTGATAAATATCAAATTAATTTATACTCACATATTATTCACATTTGTGTATCTCCTAAAAAAGGGATCGCTCACTGAAATTGGATTGTATGAACATATTTGTATTATTTATACATTTATTAATTTTCTTAATTTTTTAAAGCATTCCAACATGTCAAAATTAAAATTAACCATCATTCTAACCAAAATGCTCATATACATATGAGGCATTCATCAAATTTTGAACAAACATAGATACCAAAAAATTAAAAAACCCGAAAAAAATCATAGAGGTTGGTATGATGACTAAAATGGTCCATTGAAAAAACTAAATAGAAAAATCATTATAATTGTCAAGATAGAGAAATGACAAATAGAAATTGTTATATGTTTTTATGTTCTGACCAATTTATAGGGATTTATGAAGTGAAATTTAATGGTAACCTTTAATACTCAATCCTATTACAAGAAATTGGAATTTGGGCTTCTAAAAGGCCCCACATTTAATCAAAAATATTAATTAAGCTTACATAAATTTCTTCTCAGGCGGCTGGTACTTAATAACCGCCTGAGAAAAGGTTATCTTAGGCGGTTGTTACTTACCAACCGCCTGAGATAATTGCCCGAGCCTGTTCTTCAGTTTTCTTTTCCCTTGCTTCTTTTTTATTTATATTCCAATATAAATACTAAAACATATATATATATATATTCTGCAAATTGAGTCCAAATTCGATGATTATTTATTCTATATTTTTCAAAATTAACATCTACCACTACCTGGACCAAATATTTTAAAACTTGTATACCTTACATTGATATGTTTTGGTAAATATCAAATTAATTTATACTCACATATTATTCACATTTGTGTATCTCCTAAAAAAGGGATCCCTCACTGAAATTGGATTGTATGAACATATTTGTATTATTTATACATGTATGAATTTTCTTAAAATTTTAAAGCATTCCAACATGTCAATATTCAAATTATCCATCATTCTAACCAAAATGCTCATATACATATGAGGCATTCATCAAATTTTGAACACACATAGATACAAAAAAATTAAAAAACCTGAAAAAAATCATAGAGGTTTGTATGATGACTAAAATGGTCCATTGAAAAAACTAAATAGAAAAATCATTATAATCGTCAAGATAGAGAAATGACAAATAGCAATTGTTATATGTTTTTTATGTTCTAATAAATTTATAGGGATTTATGAAGTGAAATTTAATGGTAACCTTTAATACTCAATCATATTATACGAAAGTGTAATTTGGGCTTCTGAAAGGCCCCACATTTAATCAAGAATTTTAATTAAGCTTACATAAATTTCTTCTCAGGCGGTTTGTACTTAATAACCGCCTGAGAAAAGGTTATCTCAGGTGGTTGTTACTTACCAACTGCCTGAGATAATTGCCCGAGCCTGTTCTTCAGTTTTCTTTTCCCTTGCTTCTTTTTTATTTAGATTCCAATATAAATACTCAAACATATATAGATTCTGCAAATTGAGTCAAAATTCGATGATTCTTTCTTCTATATTTTTCAAAAATTAACATCTACCACCAGCTGGACCAAATATTTTAAAACTTGTATACCTAACATTGTAATGTTTTGGTAAATATCAAATTATTTTATACTCGCATATGATTCACATTTGTGTATCTCCTAAAAAAAGGGACCCCTCAATGAAATTGGATTGTATGAACATATTTGTATTATTTATACATGTATGAATTTTCTTAAACTTTTTAAAACATTCCAACATGTCAAAATTCAAATTATCTATCATTCTAATCAAAATGCTCATATACATATGAGGCATTCATCAAATTTTGAAAACACATAGATACAAATTTTTTTAAAAAATCTGAAAAAAAATCAGAGAGGTTGGTATGATGACTAAAAAGGTCCACCGAAAAACTAAATGGAAAAATCAATATAATCATCAAGATAGAGAAATGACAAATAGCAATTGTTATATGTTTTTTATGTTCTGACCAATTTATAGGGATTTATGAAGTGAAATTTAATGGTAACCTTTACTACTCAATCATATTACAAGAAAGTGGAATTTGGGCTTCTGAAAGGCCCAACATTTAATCAAAAATGTTAATTAAGCTTATATAAATTTCTTCTCATGCGGTTGGTACTTAATAACTGTCTGAGAAAAGGTTATCTCAAGCGGTTGTTACTTCCCAACCGCCTGAGATAACTGCCCGAGCTTGTTCTTCAGTTTTCTTTTCCCTTGCTTCTATTTCATTTAGATTCCGATATAAATACTCAAACATGTATAGATTCTGTAAATTGAGTCCAAATTCGATGATTCTTTCTTCTATATTTTTCAAAAATTAACATCTACCACCTCGAGCAAATATTTTAAAACTTGTATAGCTAACATTGTAATGTTTTGGTAAATATCAAATTAATTTATACTTACATATTATTCACATTTTTGTATCTCCTGAAAAAGGGGATCCCTCACTGAAATTGGATTGTATGAACATATTTGTATTATTTATACATGTATGAATTTTCTTAAACTTTTTAAAGCATTCCAACATGTCAAAATTCAAATTATCCATCATTGTAACAAAAATGCTCATATACATATGAGGCATTCATCAAATTTTGAACACACATAGATACAAAAAAATTTAAAAATATGAAAAAAAATCATAGAGTTTGGTATGATGACTAAAAAGGTCCATGGAAAAACTAAATAAAAAAACATTATAATCATCAAGATAGAGAAATGACAAATAGCAATTATTATATGTTTTTTATGTTCTGACTAATTTATAGGGATTTATTAAGTGAAATTTAATGGTAACATTGAATACTTAATCATATTACAAGAAGGTGGAATTTGGGCTTCTAAAAGGCCCCATATTTAATCATGAATATTCATTAAGCTTACATAAATTTCTTCTCACGCGGTTGGTACTTAATAACCGTATGAGAAAAGGTTATCTCAGGCGGTTGTTACTTACCAACCGTCTGAGATAATTGCCCGAGTCTGTTCTTCAGTTTTCTTTTCCCTTGCTTCTTTTTAATTTAGATTCCAATATAAATACTCAAACAGGTATAGATTTTTCAAATTGAGTCCAAATTTGATGATTATTTCTTCTTTATTTTTCAAAAATTAACATCTACCACCACCTGGACCAAATATTTTAAAACTTGTATCGCTATTATTGTAATGTTCTGGTAAATATCAAATTAATTTATACTCACATATTCTTCACATTTGTGTATCTCCTAAAGAAAGGGATCCCTTACTGAAATTGGATTGTATGAACATATTTGTATTATTTATACATGTATGAATTTTCTTAAACTTTTTAAAGCATTCCAACATGTCAAAATTCAAATTATCCATCATTCTAACCAAAATGCTCATATACATATGAGGCATTCATCAAATTTTGAACACACATAGATACAAAAAATTTAAAAAATCTAAAAAAAAGAATAGAGGTTGGTATGATGACTAAAAAGGTCTATTGAAAAACTAAATGGAAAAATCATTATAATCATCAAGATAGAGAAATGACAAATAGCAATTGTTATATGTTTTTATGTTCTGACCAATTTTTAGAGATTTATGAAGTGTAATTTAATGGTAACCTATAATACTCAATCATATTACAAGAAAGTGGAATTTGGGCTTCTGAAAGACCCCACATTTAATCAAAAATATTAATTAGGCTTACATAAATTTCTTCTAAGGCGGTTGGTACTTAATAACCGCATGAGAAAAGGTAATCTCAAGCGGTTGTTACTTACCAACCGCCTGAGATTATTGCCCGAGCCTGTTCTTCAGTTTTCTTTTCTCTTGCTTCTATTTTATTTAGATTCCAATATAAATACTCAAACATGTATAGATTCTGCAAATTGAGTCTAAATTCGATGATTCTTTCTTCTATATTTTTCAAAAGTTAACATCTACCACCACCTGGACCAAATATTTTAAAACTTTTATGGCTAACATTGTAATGTCTTGGTAAATATCAAATTAATTTATACTCACGTATTATTTACATTTGTGTATCTCCTAAAAAAAAGGGATCCCTTTCTGAAATTGGATTGTATGAACATATTTGTATTATTTATACATGTATGAATTTTCTTAAAATTTTTAAAGCATTCGAACATGTCAAAATTCAAATTATCCATCATTGTAACCAAAATGCTCATATACATATGAGTCATTCATCAAATTTTGAACACACATAGATACAAAAAGAATTTAAAAAATCTGAAAAAAATCATAGAGGTTGGCATGATGACTAAAAAGGTCCATGGAAAAACTAAATGGAAAAATCATTATAATCATCAAGATAGAGAAATGACAAATAGCAATTGTTATATGTTTTTTATGTTCTGACCAATTTATAGGGATTTATGAAGTGAAATTTAATGGTAACCTTGAATACTCAATCATATTACAAGAAGGTGGAATTTGGGCTTCTAAAAGGCCCCAAATTTAATCATGAATATTAATTAAGCTTACATAAATTTCTTCTCAGCAGTTGGTACTTAATAACCGCCTGAGAAAAGGTTATCTCAGGCGGTTGTTACTTACCAACCGCCTGCGATAATTGCGCGAGCCTATTCTTTAGTTTTATTTTTCCTTGCTTCTTTTTTATTTAGATTCCGATATAAACACTAAAACATATATAGATTCGGCAAATTGAGTCCAAATTCGATGATTCTTTATTCTATATTTTTGAAAAATTAACATCTACCACCACCTGGACCAAATATTTTAAAACTTGTATACCTAACATTTATATGTTTTGGTAAATATCAAATTAATTTATACTCACATATTATTCACATTTGTGTATCTCCTAAAAAATGGGATCCCTCACTGAAATTGGATTGTATGAACATATTTGTATTATTTATACATGTATGAATTTTCTTAAACTTTTTAAAGCATTCCAACATGTCAATATTCAAATTATCCATCATTCTAACCAAAATGCTCATATACATATGAGGCATTCATCAAATTTTGAACACACATAGATAAAAAAAAATTAAAAAATCTGAAAAAAATCATAGAGGTTGGTATGATGACTAAAAAGATCCATTGAAAAACTAAATAGAAAAATCATTATAATCATCAAGATAGAGAAATGACAAATAGCAATTGTTATATGTTTTTTATGTTCTATCAAATTTATAGGGACTTATGAAGTGAAATTTAATGGTAACCTTTAATACTCAATCATATTATAAGAAAGTGGAATTTGGGCTTCTCAAAGGCCCCACATTTAATAAAGAATATTAATTAAGCTTACATAAATTTCTTCTTAGGTGGTTGGTACTTAATAACCGCCTGAGAAAAGGTTATCTCAGGTGGTTGTTACTTACCAACCGTCTGAGATAATTGACCGAGCCTGTTCTTCAGTTTTCTTTTCCCTTACTTCTTTTTTATTTAGATTCTAATATAAATACTCAACCATGTATAGATTCTGCAAATTGAGTCCAAATTTGATGATTCTTTCTTCTATATTTTTCAAAAATTAACATCTACTACGTGGACCAAATATTTTAAAACTTGTATAGCTAACATTGTAATGTTTTGGTAAATATCAAATTAATTCATTCTCACATATTATTCACATTTGTGTCTCTCCAAAAAAAATCCTTCACTGAAATTGGATTGTATGAACATATTTGTATTATTTATACACGTATGAATTTTCATAAACTTTTTAAAGCATTCCAACATGTCAAAATTCAAATTATCCATCATTCTAACCAAAATGCTCGTATACATATGAGACATTCATCAAATTTTGAACACTCATAGATACAAAAATAATTTAAAAGATCTGAAAAAATCATAGAGGTTGGTATCATGACTAAAAATTTCCATTGAAAAACTAAATGGAAAAATCATTATATTCATCGGGATAGAAAAATGACAAATAGCAATTGTTATATATTTTTTATGTTCTGACCAATTTATAGAGATTTATGAAGTAAAATTTAATCGTAACCTTTAATACTCAATCATATTACAAGAAAGTGGAATTTGAGTTTTTGAAAGGCCCCACATTTAATCAAGAATATTAATTAAGCTTACATAAATTTCTTCTTTGGCGGTTGGTACTTAATAACCGCCTGAGAAAAAGATTATGCCAGGCGGTTGTTACTTACCAACCGCCTGAGATAAGTGAATCTTCGCAGGCGGT
Source organism: Tuctoria greenei (assembly GCA_036927565.1). NCBI lineage: Eukaryota > Viridiplantae > Streptophyta > Magnoliopsida > Poales > Poaceae > Tuctoria > Tuctoria greenei. The sequence continues at coordinate 136,833,818 of JAYESD010000001.1, read as the reverse complement.
TGATAATTACCACCTGCCTAAGATATTCATCTTCTCAGGCAGTTGGTACTTAATAACCGCCTGAGAAGATAGGCGCCTATATATAGCCCTCGGCTGCGTTGGAAAAACCTAACCCGCGCGAAATTACTTAAACGTCGTCTGGCTTCCAAAATTTTGTTTGCCGCCAAGTCTTCGCGCTCTTGCCGCCGAGCTTTGCCCGTCGACGCCGAGCTTCACTGTCACCGTTTCTAGGTACAACGAGCTTCGCCGTCGCCGCCGTGCTTCGCCATCGCCACTTCTAGGTACGCCCATTTTGCCCTCGTCGTCGCCGCCGACCTTCGGCCTTCCCTCCCCCGTCCTTGTGCCGCCTCCTTCCTCACCCTCTCCGCCAGCAATCCTGACCCTCACCGCCGACCGAGTCAAATGGTTCCTTGCATAGATTTCCTTAGTCAAAGTTTTGGAACCCTAGGTGCCCTGGTTAGTCGCCTCAAGAAGATGAACTATGTTGCCCTAGGTGTATAGATTTCGTCAAGTTTTTTAACCCTAGCTGTGCCACGAAGGTCTGGGTTAGTTTTTATTTTGCGAAGTGTTTGTAAGATGTTTTCACATGACATTACCGGTGCCGATTGTGTTGTGGGTAGGCATTGTTAGACTCTTGTTGTTTTCAAATGTCGATTTTCGCTGCATAGTGCTAGTTTAACGTGAACTTGAACCTTTAGTGGAAGATGTGTTCCTTGCAAGTTTAACCGCATCATTACCCAATAGAGTTGTATACATTTTTTAAAAAAATTCTAAATTCTTGTATGCACTATTTAAACCTGTAATTCTGAACTTGTGGTTTATTTGTGTGCTTGTGACATATGCAATGTTGTCAACTACTATGTTTTGATCATGAGATGATTAAGAGTGAAAAATGGTATAGACGATTAGAGGGCTGACTAGGGTCGACTAGGATCGATTAGTCGCCCTAGACGACGATTAGTCGTCCTAGTCGACCTAGTCGTGGGTAGGCGACTAGGGTCGACTAGGCGACTTGAAAACATTGTGAATTGTTTAATTGTTGATACAATTGTTCTTGTCGGCTTTTGATACAAGCAATACACATGCCTAGCTAATGCCTTGGTCAGTCGCCTCAAACCCTAGAATGGAACTTGGTCAATCACCTTGGTCAGTCACCTTAAACCCTAGAATGCCTTATCAAACCCTAGAATGCTTCCATATTTTTCTTCATGTAACACTTCATGTAGAGTTAATATGCCATTCATTATATTTTTTGTCTTATTAGTTCTAGCATGGAAAGCCCTAAGAAGACTGGTGCTGGTAGTAACAATAAATAAGACAATATTGAGTTTACTGACTCCAGCAGTTCAGGCTCCTTTCACAGTCCATCGGATCCTTTTCCTAATATAAAAATTAAAAAGACTTCCGAGGATCTCGACCCGGAATATGATCCTGCCGACGAGGTATGGATCACGAATCTTAACTTCAGTAGTTCAAGTTAATGTTGGTTGTCAAGTATACGAAGTCTTATAATTCTTTTCTACATAGTTTAATCGCGAAGACAACAAGGTGACTTCAGCTCCTAAAACCGCAGAAGGTTCTCCAATGGACGAATCCTCAGCTTCACTCAAGCGGAAACGAGGGAAACGAGGTCCCAATAAGGGTCCATTGGAACACATCATATACATAACAAGAGTCGGTCTAGGTGGGCTTCCCTAAGAACCACTAGATTCAGTTACCAAGTACCAAAATGCATGCAGTTTTCTTGTTAGGGAGCTCGTGCCGATCACAATCGAGATCTGGAGAAAATTACCTGAGGAGACCAAGAATGAGTTGTGGGAAAGGATAAAGAAACAATTCATGTTCCCAAAAGGCATGGAAGAAGTTGTAAAGAAAGCAACATTGGTCTCTTGCGGCAAGAAGGTTCGTTGCTAGAAGAGTAAAATGAATGCTTATGTTAAGACCGATAAGGTCCCTAGCCCTAGGAAGATGGGAAAAATCACACAAGCTCAGTGGCAAGAGTTTGTTTGTCAAAAGACCATACCTGATGCTAAAATTCTAAGTGCAGCTAGGTCAGAGCTTGCCAAAAAGAACAAATACCATCATCGCTTGGGGTCTGCCGGATATGCCCCCAAAGTCCAAAATGGAATAAGATATTAGACGAAATTACCAGTAAGGGCAATCCTCACCCGTTAGAAGGCTATGATGAGAGAACTCAGCGGTGGGTCTTTGCTCGACCAGGTTTGACAAGTGAGGGCAAACTTGAAAAGCCTGACTCTGCAAATGAAGTAGAGGGAAAAATGAAAGAAGTAACTAAAAGCCACAGAAGGGTCTCTTCAAGCCAAATAGGGAGAATGACAAACTTACCGCTATCTTAGGAAACCCTGAACACATCAGACAGGTTCGAGCAGTCTCTTCTCAAATGTCTTGGCTAGATGGTTTCCCTAAAGATAAAGACACATACAAAAGATGTGAGAAGTTTAAGAAAACACTTGATGTAACGATTCCTCAAAAGGTCAAAGAAAATGTGCAAGAAATAATGGAACAACTTAGACAATCGAGACAATTAGTGGCACCGAGTACAACGATGGTTCCCGTGCCAAAGGAGCAATTGGTATCTCCAACTGCCTACCCTAGCAGCGTTGGTTCTGTACCAGACTCAGGGTCAACCCATAAGTTCGCTATTGATGATATTGCTAATGACAAATCTTGTCGTCTTCTTGTCCCGATCGGTAGAGCAGGGAACAAAACCAAACAGGTTGCCACTGCTATGGCAAAGCCTAATCATGACTTCAACGGGAATCCACTTCTGTTGTATTATGTTGTGGTGCAAGTTCTTCAGATCATTGATAATGATTATCAAGATTATGAAATAGACCACATCACACATGAGGGGATTGCGACTCTGGGGCAGACTATCAACCAATTAATCCTTTGGCACCGACGTGATATAGTGTTGGACGATGAGCCAATTTCTAGCCCTATTGCATCTCAAAATACTGGAACCCCATCTTCTAAGGTGAAAGTCCAGGAAGATCCACTCCCAGTCTAGGAAGATCCACTCCCCTTATGTCTCAGAAAGGATGATAGTAACATTGCTAGTAAAGATATCCAAGAGCAACAAGTTGGACAATAGTTTCAAGCAGTACCAGAGCAAGCTGTTGCTAGTAAAGAGCAACCAGTTGAGCAACAGCTTGAAGTAGTACTAGAGCTAGCTGCTGGGAGTAAAGAGCAATCAGTTGAACAACAGGTTCAACAACAAGCCAGTGTCCAACTTCCGACGACTACTACTTGATTATTAGTGCCTATCAAAGTTAGCTCATACGAAATTAAGAAACCTTCAGAAGAAGTGTCAAAGTATAGCTATGCTGGGGTGGAAGGAGTATTTCTGGTCTATATATCTATACTTGTTGTTGGTTCATGCATCATAGTACCAGGGAGTGAAGAACCTCGGGGTTCCTAGACATCATGTGCCGCAATATTCTTTGCATACCATGCAAAGGATTTAATGTTTTCTATTTTTTTAATTTTGATGGTAAACACATTTATAGTTATACCAGGTGCTTGTTGGCCATCATGAATGCTTGTAGATGACATCACGGTTTGATGTCTTGTTCCTAATGTAAAGAGCATTGTAGTCATTCCAAATAACAGTGATAGCATCAGATTACATACCGATGTAGATTTTGGATCGGATAGTGTGGTTTCTATAAACTACAATGTTTGTTTCTAAAAACGTACGATCCAAGAAAGCCACAAGAAAGATAAAAGTGTAAAAACCGTTGGAACTGAAAATCTTAGGAATACAAATTTGTAAAACAGGAATGAGAGTACAACATTTGGAGTGGTTGATTAGATAATCCGTGCATCCTTTACATCTAAATCGAGAAATTACATACTTCCTCCGGTTTTTAGTATTTGTCATTCCCGGCCAGAAATTGAACTAGAAATACACTACTGTAATAAGCCGTCGAAGCGACATTTATTTCGGGACAGATGTAGTATATGATATATATATATATATATATATATATATATATATATATATATATATATATATATATATATATATATACAAATACATATACATATACATATACATATGCATATACATATACATATACATATATCTAAATTCGTGAAATAGAAGTCCACATTTCTTCTTTATTAATTTATTTAATCTTCGTATATCAGGATGGATCGTGTAGAACTTAACTAGCCTAAAATTGCATGGATCGTGTAGAACCAAGCCAATATATCTCTATAAAAAGACGGCATGGGTTGTGTAGTTTACCTAGCACAAAACTGGAGTCCGGGATGCGATGTCGCAGGGAGGTGTCGGCGACGAAGAGGATTGGTAGAGCCTGTCAAACTTGGTCGCCCGACGTTGTACCCAGGAGTCAACACCACCAAGAGCTTCGATGTGTCACTGCGAGATCCATGGGGAAAAAATTGTAAAAACCGTAGGAAATGAAAACACAGGAATTTCGTAGGAATACAAGTATGGAACACAGGGCAGAGAGACAACATTTGGAGTACTACGAGATCACTAGAAGGGTGGGGCAGCAGTGTGTCAGGAACGTTGGCCAGCGTTTTCATTTTTACTCATCGTGTCTGAAATAGTGTTACAATAGGTGGGACTGAAATTGGAGGCGCAGGCAGTGAAAATTGAATTGTCAAAATCTCAATTGTGGCGCGCCAAGAAGAACGGAAAAATTTTCGCGGGCGTGGAGAATTTGACGATAGACGTGCCCTTGTACACGCATGCAATCGTGATTAATTACATGTCATGTCGCGTTGATTCCTGCACATGGTGCATGTAGGTAGAGTGGTAGACTTCTTCGGACAACTTGCTCACTTCTTAGTTCATCTTTGTTGCCATGCATGGAGATCAAAATCTAAAAGCAGTCATCTGCTAGCTAGTGGGACATTCCAAAGAAAAATACAAACAAAAATATGAATCGACGAATGTATATGCGCTAATGTAAACGATATGCAAATACAGAAAACCCAAGTCCATGAAAGGACGATGGCAAACAATCAGCATTATGTAACATTAATCACAATGAAATGATAACATGTAGTATATACTACTACTAAAAATACATTTTCACATGCGCCGACTACAAATGAAAAAATTGAGTGAATGAACACAAAAGAGGAGAAAAGCAGCCTCAACCACGATCTCAATGGAGTTTCAACCAAGAGTCATCGATTGTTGCAACACAACGAATTCTTGGCTAGACATTGAACAACAGTTATCTCGCCCCTTTTTCAGAAAGGAGTTGTTTTTCGATATTGCATAGGACACATTGTTCATGAATAGAAAAGACATTTATCATTAAAATAAAAACAACACATATATTACAAACAAGAACTATGAAAGCACATAGAAAACAAGAAAAAGAAAAACTACAAATACTACTATACTCGGAGTCGGAGGAGATCTCCTCCACCTCCTTCTCCACCACCACCACCTCCTCCGCCATCGCCGCTGCCGCCGCCGCTGCTGCCGCCACCTCGTCCGCTGCCGCCGCTGCTGCCGCCTCCTCTGGCAATTGAGTCCAAAGCATCTGGGCGGCGGTCTGCAGAAGATGATGGTGGCCCTCCACCCCAGCCACCTCCCCGATCGTCTCGTAGAGGACGCTGAGATGACCGGCCACAAACCCTAACCTAAAGTAGAAGTGGCCGGCGGTGTTCATGCTGGTGCAGACGGGAAGTTTCCCAAGACCCAGACGGTCACACGAGCAAGATGCATCATAAAATACATCCCGCCCCAATTTGTCGAGCTTTTTGCGGGCCCGGCGGTGGCGGAAAGGTGCTCAGTGGCCTCCTTCAGGAGCCGTTTGAGTTCATCGAAGCGCTGTTCGATGAGGCGGTCAGTCTCCTGAACCCAAACGGGATGAGGAGGTGCGGGCGCTGCGGGCAGAGAAGGGGACGGAGGAGGCACAGGCGCCGCCTCCAGTTCCACTAGCATTGGCTGCGACGGAAACAGAGAAGAAGGATGTTCGGAGGACGTCGACGGCCTGGAGCACTTCGGTGCGGGGCTACTGAATGTGCATCTAGGAATCCCTTGTGGGTTTTGGTTGATTTATGACAAACAAATGAGATCCTAACCACATTGTTGAGATGAGCACAGGTTCTAATGAGAGAATGAACAAAGTGCCAAAAATAAAGGAGAATGAGAAGTGAAATGGAAAAGAGCTCAAGAACCAAGTGTAGTAGATCATTGTGTACAGAGTGTGTTAAGGAAACACACCCCAAGAGCTCAAGCACAAATAATCTCACACATTGCACAAATTTATACAGGACCAGACTAGTCCGACTGACCCCGGACTAGTCCGATATCTTTTTGCACCAGATCGGACAAGTCCTCACAATGCAGACTTGTCCTCACAATCCAGTTTTTCACTGACCGGACTAGTCCGATATCACCACGGTCTAGTCCGGTATCTCTCTGACTAGAATCGTACTAGTCCTCCCAAGTGCGGACCAGTCCCCCAAACACTTCACAAGTTGCACAAAATCGGACAAGTCCAATAACACAACAAACTAGTCCGATATCTTTCTGATGTCAATCGGACAAGTCCGATGTTAGCACGGACTAGTCCGAAATCCCTCTGACCTAAATCGGACAAGTCCTCCAAGTGCGTAATTGTTCCCCAAATTCACTTAGGGTTTCACCTATCCGGACAAGTCCGATATTCATCAGACTAGTCCGAAGATTTCCAAAACCAAATCGGACTAGTTTGCTCTCACTTCGGACATGTCCGAGATTTTGGGACATCTAGGGTTTCCTACACGCAGCTCACCGGACTAGTCCGGTGTCCACCACGGACTAGTCCGATCTTTCTAAACTCTAACGGTAACTTTTGGAAACCCCATATAAATAGGTGTGCACGGCCCATCTTTCATAGTTCTCGACACCCTGCGCCATCACACCCTCCATGAGCCTAGAAAACTCATCTCTCCACGCAATCCAACAAAAAAGAGCTTAATCCCTTGAGGATACACTTTGCATCCAAGGAGAGACACTGTTGTTCACTAATTGAGCTCTTGGTTTGATTCCCTAACACACTCTTGTGGTTTTCATTGTGATGTTAAGAGTGTGTTCTTGGTGGTGTTCATCTTGTAATCTTGGGGAGCCCTCAAGTTGTGATAAGGCCCCTTGAATTAGGTTATTTTCCCTTTGTGATAAGTGAAAAGGATTGGCCTCTGTGGCGATCCGTTGAGGGTAGGGTTGGAGAAGACCCGGTCCTTTTGTGGACTCCTCGACGTAGATGTAGGTTGCCTCTGTGGGAACCGAACCACGGGATAAAGAGCTTGTGTTCTTACTTTGCGTTCATTGTTCTTACTCTTCATATCTATCTAGGGTTTCAATCAATCTTGTTCACTTTACGATGAAACATTGAATATAAGATTAACTTGTGCTACATCCTAGTTCATAGTAGTGTAACACTTCAATTACAAGTATATTTCTGCTGCATACATCCTAGGATCGAGATAATCGATCAAACTTGATCAATCTAGTCGGCACGCACTGGACTAGTCTGCACTCTAATGGACTAGTCCGATATCTCGGGATTTGATCAATTTGTTAAGTGTTGCAGGATCCGACTAAAAATCAAAAAGGCCTATTCACCCCCCCTCTAGGCCACATTCAATTGGTACCAGAGCAGGTTTCTTCAAAAGGAGACTAATCGTTCGAAGATATCATGTCAGACATGAAGGACGTACATAAGAGCATCAACCAAGAGAAGGTTGAAGAAGAAAAAAACCAAAAATTGAAGAGGCTCCTCGAGGCTATTCAAGACTTCAATGATGACAATGAGGAGACGCTGGAACTCAAGGCGCTCTTAAGAAGGAAAACCCTCTCCAAGGGAAAAGTGAAGATCGAAGACGAGAAGAAGAAGAAGGGGAGTAGTCACACCGACTACTCCCGATATCCTTTTAATTATGATCACTTAAATTCTAACAACAATCATTATCTATCTATTCCACTTGGAAAAGCCCCACACTTTCATGGCAATGACTGCTCAATGTGGAGGCCAAACATGAAAATGCACTTGATCTCACTCAATCCAAGCTTGTGGCACATTGTGGTTACAGGAATAGATATCCCCGATGATGATGAGGAGCTCACACCAAGCCAAGTGCAAGCAATCCATCAAAATGCCCAAGCTGCTGCAGTCATCACCTCATCACTTAGTCGAGACGAGTTCACAAAAGTGGATGGACTCGAGATTGCAAAGGAGATATGGGATACATTTCAAACCGCACATGAAGGCGATCGTCATGTGCGAGAAGCAAAGATTGAAATGACAGAAGGCGAATTGGGAAGATTCGCCATTGAAGAAGATGAGTTACCACAAGACATGTACAACCGCTTAAAGACACTCATCAATAAGGTTCGAGCATACAGAAGCAAGAAGTGGAACGATCACGAGGTGGTGAAGCTCATCCTTAGAGCTTTCATGCCTCGCAACTTCACCTTATGCTCAATGATTAGAGAAAGCCCCGAGTACAAGAAAATGACCCCGGATGAGCTACTTGGGAAGATCATCAACTTTGAGATGATGAAAAAGCAGGCAAAACATGTCAAAGAGATTGCTGACCTCACCTCGGCAAAGAAGAAAGAGGTCGCTTTAAAGTCCACTCTCAAGCCCTTGTCTCAAGAAGATCGAGAAGCTCAACAAGAAGAGGACAGCGACGATGAGAGTAGCGACTTGGATGAAGATGACATGATACTATTCATGAAGAAATTCAAAAGAATGATGACGAAAAGACAAGGGGCAAAATAAATTGAAGGGAAGTACAAGGAAAAATCAAGACTGAAGTTGAGATGGGCATGCTATAACTGTGATGAATATGACCACTTTATAGTTGATTGTCCATATGAAGAAAACACGAAGAAAAACAAGGAAACAAAGCCTAAACCCAAGAAATTCTTCAAGAAGAAGAAGCAAGCTGAACAAGCACATCTAGGGAAGGAGTGGGACTCAAATGATGAGTCCTCATCTGAGGAAGAAGAGGAGATGGCTAGCATAGCCATCGAGAAGACATCCAAGAAGTCCACTCTCTTTCCCACTCTCGGCGCATGGAAGGGGAACGACACTTGCCTCATGGCAAAGGAAGATAAACGAAAGGTAATAACCAAATCCTCTTCCTTGCATTCCTATTCTAGTGATAGTGAAATTGCTAGTGATAATGAAGATATGCTCATTAGGTTAGATAAGAAAACAGCTGCGAAAATGAAATTTCTTCTTGATCAGCTTGTTGAGAAGGAGAAGTTGATAAACCGTCAAGAAGATATGATTATCTCCCAAAAGGAGGAATATGTTTAACTTGACAAGCTTTTAGAACTTGAAAAGGAGCGAAGCAAGTCACTAGAACTTGAGTTAGCTTAAAGCAAGGAAGCTTGCTTGGAGTTAAGCGACTCAATTGCTACAATCAAGGACAAACTTGCTAACCTAATCAAGGTTAACAAGATCCTTGAGGTACATGTTGAGTCACTCAAGCAAAGTGACCCTTCATCCTCTTCAAGCTTGCCTTCTCAACCCCTTAAAACTGAAACTGCTTCTACTTGTGCTTGTGGTGAAGTTGACACTAGCTTAAAAGACAAGTCAACCTCTACCAAGGATAAGCATCCTGCCCAAAGTGGCATATTTGACAAGGAGAAGGTCAAATATGCACGTAGTGCATACTTGGCCACAAGACCTCCTAATGTCAAATATGGCATTGGGTATTCCTATGGTGGAAAGCAAAATGCTAAAAGCCATAAGAATTATAAGGAAAGCATTGCCTTTGTAAAGGGAAAACCCTCTCAAACTGAAAAGTCCAAAATTAACACATCAAACACACATGATCACCTGACTAGTCCGGTCGGGACACGGACAACTCCGATTTCCCGCACTAGTCCTATATATAAACAACAACGGTTGCTATTTAGATCCTTTGATGCATCTTATGTTTTAATGAGAAGTAAATTTGGTATGATTTATGCTCATTATGTTGGGCCACGCCATGGGAACACCAAGTCTCATGTGTGGGTGCCCAAATCTCTTGTAACTAACCTCCAAGGACCCAAACAAGCTTGAGTACCTAAAACCAAGGCTTGATCTGTTGTTGTAGGCCTATTCCTCCGGTGGATCTAAATGGGTGTTGGACAGTGGTTGCACCAACCATATGACAGGAGAAAGAAGGATGTTCGTTGATTATGAAGAAAATGAGGATCCAAGCGAGGGCATCTATTTTGGAGACAATAGTCAAGGAAAGGTGCTCGGTACCAGTAAAATTGCCATATCATCTCAACATACTCTTTCTCATGTGCTACATGTTGATTCCTTAGATTATAACCTGCTGTCCATATCTCAATTATGTGACAAAGGTTATAATTGCTTGTTCACTAATGAGGGTGTGACCGTCTCTAGAAGGAGTGATGGTTCCATTGGATTCAAGGGTATGCTAAAGGGAAAGCTTTACCTTGTTGACTTCAACAAAGATAAAGCTGAACTTGACACATCTTGATTGCAAAGACCAACATGGGTTGGCTGTGGCATAGACGGCTAGTGCATGTTGGTATGAGAAATCTTCAAAAACTCCTCAAGGGCGATCACATCCGAGGTTTGAAGGATGTTGTTTTTGAGAAAGACAAGCCGTGTAGCGCGTGCCAAGCCGGAAAGCAAGTTGGAGCACCTCATCCTGCAAAGAACGTCATGACTACAACAAGACCGCTCAAACTACTTCACATGGACCTATTCACTCCAATTGCTTACATAAGCATCGGCGGTAATAAATATGGCTTAGTAGTTGTTGATGATTTTTCTCGCTTCACTTGGGTTTTCTTTTTGCATGATAAGACAGAAACTCAAGGAACCTTGAAGAAGTTTTTCAAGCGTGCTGAAAATGAGTTTTCATTGACAATCAAGAACATTTGAAGCGACAACAGCACAGAGTTCAGGAACACACAAGTTGAGGAGTACCTAGATGACGAAGGCATAAAGCATGAGTTTTCAACACCTTACTCCCCTCAACAAAAAGGAGTTGCCGAAAGGAAGAACCGAACCCTCATAGAGAGGTGAGAACGATGCTCGATGAGTACAAGACCTCAGACAGATTTTGGGCAGAAGCAATTAACACCACTTGCCACGCCATAAATCGAATTTACCTTCATAAACTACTCAAGAAGACATCCTATGAGCTACTCACCGATAACAAGCCTAATATTTCATATTTTCGAGTTTTTGATTCTAAATGCTATATTTTGAACAAGAAGCCTAGGACTTCAAAGTTCGCTTCGAGGTCCGATGAAGGTTTCTTGCTTGGTTATGATTCGAACACTTACGCCTATCGTGTCTTCAACAAGACCTCTGGACTTGTTGAAGTAGCACGTGATGTAGTGTTCGATGAAACTAATGGCTCCCAAAAGGAGAAAGTTGATCCATGTGTGCTAGAAAGAGAAGAAGCTCCTTGCCAAGCACTGAGAAGAATGGCGTTGGGCGAAGTTCGACCACAAGAACCACCTCTACATATGCATGTGGAAGATGAACCACAAGAGGAGGCCAATGATCAAGGGGGAGCCTCCACACAAGATCAACCTCAAGAAGACGAAAATGATCAACAAGTCAATGAGGGCAACCATCTAGGGGGAGAAAAATATGACCATGAAGATTCAAGACCGCAAGTGCCACACCCAAGAGTACACCAATGCGTCCAAAGGGATCACCCAATCAATAACATCATCGGTGACATCCAAAAGGGAGTAACTACTAGATCTCACATAGCTAATTTTTGTGAGCATTATTCGTTTGTATCCTTTTTGGAACCACGCAGGGTTGAGGATGCATTGAAGGATCTGGATTGGGTAGTGGCCATGCAAGAAGAACTCAACATCTTCAAATGGAATGAAGTGTTGGAACTAGTCGAAAGACCCAAGTTCAACGTCGTCGGCACCAAATGGGTCTTCCGCAACAAACAAGACGAACACGGGGTGGTGACAAGGAACAAGGCTCGACTTGTGACCAAAGGGTATTCACAAGTCGAAGCGCCTTCCTCAATGGACCAATCAAGGAAGAAGTGTATGTGGAGCAACCCCCCCAGATTTGAAGATGAGGAGTTCCCCGACCACGTCTTTAAATTGCGTAAGGCTCTCTACGGCCTCAAACAAGCTCCTAGATCTTGGTATGAGTGTATTAGAGATTTATTAATTGAAAATGGTTTTAAGATCAGTAAAGTAGACCATACATTGTTCACAAAGAACGTTGACAATGATCTCTTTATTTGTCAAATTTATGTTGATGATATTATCTTTGGTTCAAGTAACAAATCTTTTTTTGAGGAATTCAATAAGATTATGATAGATAGGTTTGAGATGCCTATGATGGGAGAGCTAAAGTACTTCTTGGGATTCCAAGTGAGGCAACAAAAGGAAGGGACGTTCATAAGTCAAACTAAGTACACCCAAGACATACTCAAGAAGTTTGGAATGGACAAGGCGAAGTCTATAAAGACTCCCATGGCAACGAATGGCCACTTGGATCTCAATGAAGATGGACCAAACGTCGATCAAAAGGTATATCGCTCCATGATTGGATCTCTACTCTACTTATGTGCATCTAGGATAGACATTATGTTGAGTGTATGTTTGTGTGCAAGGTTTCAAGCCAACCCAAAAGAGTGTCATTTGACCGCCATAAAGAGAATCTTGCGGTATTTAGTTCATACACCAAACCTAGGCCTTTGGTATCCCAGAGGTTCCAAATTAAATCTCATTGGTTACTCTAATGCAGATTATGTCGGATGCAAAGTAGATAGAAAAATTACCTCCGGCACCTGGCAATTCCTAGGTAGATCCCTAGTTTTCTGGCCCTCCAAGAAACAAAACTCCATTGCCTTATTCACAGCCGAAGCGGAGTATGTTGCAGCCGGGAGTTGTTGTACATAACTCCTTTGGATGCGACAAACTCTTAGGGATTACGGTTACAACATGAACCGTATTCCACTCCTTTGTGATAATGAGAGTGCTATTAAGATTGCTCATAATCCCGTCGAGCACTCTAGGACCAAACACATAGACATCCGACATCACTTTTTGAGAGACCATTCAATGAAAGGAGACATAGCCATGTCACATGTCAACACCGAAAAACAACTAGCCAACATATTCACCAAGCCACTTGATGAAAATCGCTTTGGCGAACTCCGAAATGAACTAAATATCCTCGATGCTCAGAGTGTGGCTTGAAATCTTGTATACCTGAATGCTATCTTCACAATTCATTGATTGTGTTGTGAAAATCATCTCTCTCAATTTTTTCGAAAAACTATGTCAATTACTAGATCTTGGTGAATTATGGTCATTGTTTTATTGTTGTATGCCTACTGATCATATTCATCAAGATTATATGATTTGCTTTGCCTCCCTATTTTCTTAATAAGTACCTTCGAATATATACAAATGGGATAAGCTTTTCTTCCCTGGTGACCACGGACTAGTCCGTGGTTGCCCGGACTAGTCCGCCCTTGCAGACTAGTCCGCAGAGTGACTGTAGGTCCGGACTAGTCCGACCGACCACAGACTAGTCTGATATAGGCTCTAGAAAAATTCAGACTAGTCCGATCATTTTCAGAAAGGTTCGATTTTTCGTGTCGAGAACCCTAGCCGCCGCCAAACCCTAATATTCCTCACCCTCACACTTGCCTCAAGCTTTCTCTCTCCGCGCTCGAGCTCCCCAAGGCAATTTGGCGATTCCTCCATCAAAATTCATCAGGTTTGGGTGGAAATTGATCTCCTTCGCGTAGGGATTGAAGAACACGGACTTGTCCGCTCCTTCGACCCCTACATCTTCGAGAATCAAGGACTTTCGGTAAAATCTCATCCCAAACCCTAGAAATTGCTATTTCCTTCAATGTTGATCAACTAGCTTAGTTCCTTTCACCATATACATGCCTCCTTAATGTATTACATTCATGCTAAGCTATTTGTGCATTAGGAATCACCATTTGTCTCATAGTTATGGTTTTATAGATTGAATACCAGACTAGTCCGGTCCATGCACGGACAAGTCCGGTCAACCAGACTAGTCCGTGCCTGTACACCAGACTACCCCGAGTTTTCTGAACTCAACCCTAAATTCTTATTCCTCAATGCAATTCCATGACATCTATTATCATCAACACCTTGTGTAATCCATTCTCAGGACAATGTCGAGCACCAACGATGAAATCCATGACTTCGAGGCCGAGATGGACCAAGAAGCCTTGCTTCGGTCCTCGACGGGCCAAGGCAAGAAGCGCCAAGAGCGCCCATCCGAGCCAGCTCCTTCTCCTCCTCACGCTCGATGAAAAGTGCTCGCCAAGAAGCCTGGTTCCAAGGCTTCTGCTGGTGGTGGCCCTAGCTCGGCAAGTGCTCGCCAAGCAAAGGGCAAGGGCAAAGGGATTTCAATGGGCCCGATTGGCCCCCTAATGATGTCAGCTCCAAGGCAAGGAGACCGGGATCCCGCTGAAGAGAAGTTTAATGGGAAGGGCAGCAACACGGCTGCAAAGTTCAAGAATGTGGATTGTTACAGCCGACCCAAGCAAGTTGTTGATGGGAGGTTCTGGAGTAACTTCCATGTAGACTTTTACAAGTCTGTCTATCTTCCGATGAAGACCCCAGTGGTGCGCAGCCAATGGATAGATTGGGCGCACTTTGAGAAGAAGGGTTGCTCACCTTTTGTTGAGGTGGTCGAGGCAGTCGAGAGGCATGGATTGAAGGACCTCTTTGCTTTCCGGAACAACTGGAACGACGAAGTCATTGCTCAATATTATGCTACTTGCCACTTTGCCAGTGATGAGGAAGAGCGGGTGACTTGGATGACTCATGGATCCAAGTACACCATTACCTATGATGAGTTTGCAAGGATGCTACATCTGGATAGCTCTAGCAATGAAAACTTGATAATTCACAACATTGGTGTCATTGAGAAGGACAGGATGAAGTTTCTTTATGAACCCCACTCAAAGTTCAATCCTCCTTCCACCAAGAATATGAAGCCTTTCTTTGTGGTGTTGAACAGGGTCCTTAGGAAGACCATTGCCCCGAAGGATGGGGACGCAAGAAGTGTGCAAGGATACCTCGGGACCTTGATGAAGGTCATAAGCAAAGACAGAAAGTTTGATATCTTTGATTACATTTGGACCGATATGGTCAACATCTCCTGCACGCCGAACAGATCATGTGGATATGCCCCCTACCTCATGTTTATGATTGAGAAGGTCATAGGCATTGAGTTTGTCAAGGATGTGGAGCACACCCCCTTGAGGCCCTAGAAGCCTCAACAAGCCAATGTTCAAGCTGCTCCTTCTCCTGCTTCTAGTGCAGAGGCTCCAGTGAGAGCTAGCAGAGATGCTAGGGCTGCTCCCGCCACTAGGGCCCCTCCTCAAAAGGGGCCACCAAGTGGCATCTTGAAGTACTTGTCAGCTATATTTGCCTCTTGCAAGAAGGCGGAAGTGAACACTCATAAGGTGAACAAGAGGAGAAAGGCCGATTTGTGATACGTCAAGGCGAATGTGAAGCACATCTACCTAAAGCTGGAGATCGAGCCCATTGGATCTCAAGTCATTTCTAATGATTCTGATTCTGATTTCACCTAGTTCCGGCCCTTGACTCCCTCCGATCTTGCCTATTTTGGCATTGGGGACTCAAGTGGAACCGTTCATCCTCCTCCTTAGGCCAATAATGAAGATGAAGACGATGAGAGGACCGACAGCGAGGCTTCAAGACATTAGGTCCCTTCTCTCCTTCTTTTTGGTGTCTTGATGCCGGAGGGGGGGGGAGATTGAGGGGGAGTCTTAGGCTTTAGCTGTAGGCTACGAGGAGAGCTATATTTTTGTACCTTTTGGCTTTTTGTGGGTTGTAAGACTTATATCATGCTCTTTTGGTACCTTTGTCTTGTGATGCAATGTCTTGAACTGCTTATGAAGATATTGATGAAATCTGTGATTTTGCTATAAAAATGGCATATATGCTTGTTGTTGATGTATTGATGTCAATTATGTCATTCTCATCATGATTATCGTTTATACATACTTAGTTTTGCATCCCACCATAAAGAGTGCACATATGATTTATGTTTTCATTGCTTAATGTGTTTCAAACTCATATGTGCACACTTTATGAAGATCTCAACTTTTTATCATATTTCGTGAAATCTCAATTGGTTGTCATCAATCACCAAAAAGGGGGAGATTGAAAGTGCATCTATGAATCCCTTGTGGGTTTTGGTAGATTTATGACAAGCAAATGAGATCCAAACCACATTGTTGAGATGAGCACAAGTTCTTATGAGAGAATGAACAAAGTGCCAAAAAGAAAGGAGAATGAGAAGCAATATTGAAAAGAGCTCAAGAACCAAGTGTAGTAGATCATTGTGTATGGAGTGTGTTAAGGAAACACACCCCAAGAGCTCAAGCACAAATAACCTCACACATTGCACCAATTTATACACGACCAGACTAGTCCGACTGACCCCGGACTAGTCCAATAACTTTCCGCACCAGATCGGACAAGTCCTCACAATGCAGACTTGTCCTCGCAGTTTAGTTTTTCACTGACCGGACTAGTCCGATATCACCACGGACTAGTCTGATATCTCTCTGACTAGAATCGGACTAGTCCTCCCCAGTGCAGACTAGTCCCCCAAACACTTCACAAGTTGCACAAAATCGGACAAGTCCGATAACACAACAAACTAGTACGATATCTTTCTGATTTCAATCGGACAAGTCCGATGTTAGCACGGACTAGTCCGAAATCCCTCTGACCTAAATCGGACAAGTCCTCCAAGTGCGGACTTGTTCCCCAAATTCACTTAGGGTTTCACCTATCCGGACAAGTCCGATATTCATCGGACTAGTCCGAAGATTTCCAGAACCAAATCGGACTAGTCCGCTCTCACTTCGGACATGTCCAATATTTTGGGACATCTAGGGTTTCCTACACGCAGCACACCAGACAAGTCTGGTGTCCACCACGGACTAGTCCGATCTTTCTAAACCCTAATGGTAACTTTTGGAAACCCCATATAAATAGGTGTGCACGGCCCATCTTTCATAGCTCTCAACACCCTTCTCCATCACACCCTTCAAGAGCCTCGAAAACTCATCACTCCATGCAATCCAACGAAAAAGAGCTTAATCCCTTGAGGATACACTTTGGATCCAAGGAGAGACACTATTCTTCACTCATTGAGCTCTTGGTTTGATTCCCTAACACACTCATGTGGTTTTCATTGTGATCTTAAGAGTGTGTTCTTGGTGGTGTTCATACCTCAAGTTGTGAGAAGGCCCCTTGAATCGGTTATTTGCCCTTTGTGATAAGTGAAAAGGATTGGCCTCCATGGCGATCTGACGAGGGTAGGGTTGGAGAAGACCCGATCCTTTTGTGGACTCCTCAACATGGATGTAGGTTGCCTCTTTGGGAACCGAACCACGGGATAAAGAGCTTGTGTTCGTACTTTGCGTTCATTGTTCTTACTCTTCATATCTATCTAGGGTTTCAATCAGTCTTGTTCATTTTATGTTGAAACACTGAATATAAGATTAACTTGTGCTACATCCTAGTTCATAGTAGTGTAACACTTCAATTACAAGTATATTTCCGCTGCATACATCCTAGGATCGAGATAATTGATCAAACTTGATCAATCTAGTCGGCACGCTTCAGACTAGTCCGCGCTCTATCGGACTAGTCCGATATCTCGGGATTTGATCAATTTGTTAAGTGTTGCAGGATCCGACTAAAAATCAAAAAGGCCTATTCACCCCCCCTCTAGGCCACATTCAGCTACCAATTTGTGCGGCGACGGAGGTCCGGAGAAAGAGCGAGAGGTGGTCGGCGATGGTGCAGTGGTGAAGCAAGAGAAGTTTGGAGGCCACGATCGATGGAGTGGTACGTCGAAGATGCAAGAGGACGGGTGTGCCGTTATAGCGGGTCGTGGTCTAAGCGCGCGAGTGGAGATGATCGGACGCTTCGAAAACTACGCTTTCAAACCAGTGGGTGGGTCGGACTTAATCCAAACTGCAGTTTGCCTCCTATAAGTTATCACAACGGCTTCACGCGTCTCATCTCGGCTTCACAGACAGTTTTATAATTTGACACGCAAACGGTCCATGGTAGCAGTGGCCTACCTAGCATACTTTGTAGGTTCGTCCGGCGGTTTTTCAGGTTTTCAGTTCTAGTTTTTAAGTTTGACATGCAAAGGGGCCACTGGCCCAAGGTATATGCCATGTTCCAGTTTTTTTTAGTTTGTCACGCAAAAGACCCCGATCATGTTTCATGACATTACATGTTCTCTTTTTGTTGGATGATCGTGATATATAGTTGAAAGATTGTGACAAAACACAAGAAAAAAGTACAAGACGATGAACACACCACACATTCATTCATTAACACACACAAACACACACACACACACACACACACACACACACACACACACACACACACATATATATATATATATATATATATATATATATATATATATATATATATATATATATCACAAACCCTCGTTCATGTTCTTCACAGTTTGACACGCAAAAGACCATGATC
This sequence comes from Tuctoria greenei, assembly GCA_036927565.1. Classification (NCBI taxonomy): domain Eukaryota; kingdom Viridiplantae; phylum Streptophyta; class Magnoliopsida; order Poales; family Poaceae; genus Tuctoria; species Tuctoria greenei. The sequence continues at coordinate 136,815,244 of JAYESD010000001.1, read as the reverse complement.
ATGCATGTTTGATGATGTTAGGTGTTTTCTAATTTTGTTGAAAGATTGTCATATTTGATGCTCGTTGATCATGTTTTGGGTGTAGCAAGCATGGACAAGTAACATGCACTTGAAAACCTCGCGGTCATGATTGATGACAACATTATTGCGTGTTTTCTCCGCTTTTTGTTGAAACATCGTCATATATAGTTTGAGGCTCGTTGATCATGTTTGGGGCGTGACAACTAACATGTTTTATATATAGTTTTCTCTTTTTGTTGAAAGATCGTCATATATATATATATATATATATATATATATATATATATATATATATATATATATATATATATATATATATATATATATATATATATATATATATATATATATATATATATATATATATATATATATATATATATATATATATATATATATATGCATGACAACTATAACATTAATGTGAGAGAGACGTTGACGATCATGTAAGATATGACGTTACGCGTGTTTTCTCTCTATTTGTTAAAATATCGTCATGTTTGAGGCTCGTTGATCATGTTTGGGGCATAGCAAGCATGGACAAGTAACAACATGCACTTGAAAATCTTGCGATCATGTTTGATAACAACATTACGTGTTTTCTCCTTTTGTTAAAAGATCATCATATATATATATATATATATATATATATATATATATATATATATATATATATATATATATATATATATATATATATATATAGTTAGAGCCTCTTTGATCACGTGCTGATTATTAGTTGCCGCATCAGAAGAGCTTGTTTATTGGCTCATGGACAAGGAAAATTCTTTTTACATAGTACAAAATGTATAAGTTGATCAGCATTGCTATTCGTACGCGAAAGATGCGGTCAGGTAGTTGCTCTTGCAGGTGTATGCTAATTACGTGAGTGTTTGGGCGGGTCATGTGGTTAGTCCACGATGCACCATAGACCCGGTGTTGAGGCCGTGTATTTGTGCGTACACTCTAGTGACAAGTGACAAAGTGCTCAGTCATCAATTGCATTTGGTTTGACGTCGACGTTGGATTGGAGATATAGGATCATTCATTTCTTTATGTATTGGATCATCGAAATTAATGTTTGGTTGGATGGACTAGACAATCCAATTTTTTGCTTGGGTGGATTATTGAATCATCTAAGTTGATAATTTCATAATATTAATTATTTATATGCTAATTATCATATTACTAGCAAATATTAATGTTAATATCATAATTGTAATTATTAATCAACAATAAACAAGTTAATCATCACTAATTACATTACTAAGAAGCATAATTAGATAAGGTGGATGGACTCACATCGGACCAAGTATCCTGGACCATCTCATCCAACATCCGCAAGGAATATTTTATTTTCCTCGAACAATGATCACCCTGTCCGTCTGACCACGAAACAAATAACACATGACTGGACCATCCAATTAATCCAAGTCAATTCAATTCAAGACAAGCAACTAAACACAGATCCTTTTGCCCGCATCATGTTCGTGTGCATGATGATGGATCGTGCATGCCGAGCGCCAAGTTATTCGGATCGCTGAGCAAATTTTGGATGTGGAGTTCGTGTGCCCGTGCGCGCTGCAAGATTCGTTGCGTTCGCGTACGTGGCAATCATCATTGCTGGGTGGCACAGTCGTGGGAACCGTGCAGTGCGCCCTTGGCTGTATGGCTGTAAGATTCGGAGCATGAACGTACGTGGCAACCATCTGGGCAGGGTCGCACAGAGACGGCTATTCGGCAGGGCCGCAGAGAATTCGATTTCTGCACCAAGGGGTCAAGAGATAAGACCATCTGATCCGCAGGCCGCAGTCTAGTAAGCTTTAGGCTATGTTTGGGAAGACGGTATTTTTAGAGTTTTAGAGCAATACCGTGGTATTTGAGATTACTGTGGTATTTTTTACAGAATGGTGTTTGACAACCAACTCAAAAACTCCGTATTTAAAACCACGGTTTGGTCTATACTACAATATTTTTGGGGTATGAAAAACTTTGGTCCGAACCAAATTTTTTGTCTGCTTGCTGGCTATTGATGCTTGCTAGCTCCCAAACAGTCTTATGTATTGGAAAGCTGTGGTATTGAAATACTTTGGTATTGCCATGTCATTGTAAAAATTGTAGTTTCCAAAACTTTAGTATTGAAATACCGTGCTCCCAAACACAGCCTTACCATGAACCACTGCGGATGGTCTTAAAGGCAGGCCTGGCTCTGGGCCTAGGCGGGAGGGGCTACTGCCTAGGGCCAGGCCGGTGGGGGGGGGGGGGGTGGGGGGCATGATGACAGCTGGTAAAGAGAAAAGAAATTTAATTAATTAGTATTTGCATCATCCGGATGCGATGTAGAATTACACGGTCTAGCTTTTGATATTCGTAATTTTTTGAAATATAATTCTATGACGTACGTCCTAATGTGTTTAATATTTATTTGATATAATATTACTAATGTGTTATTTTTCCATATGCGATGTTTTTTGATAAAAGGAGGAGTTTTTCGTCAATGCATGTACTGTAGGACTCATATTTCATGAACATAAAATAAAATATATGTTTCATTAACATAAAAACAACACATATATTACAAACAAGAAAAAACATAGAAAAAACAAAAAACTACTACTAATCCTACTCTACTCGGAGGTGGACTTGTCCACCTCCTCTGCCGCCGCCTCTTAATCTGCTGCAACCGCCGGCGGCGCATCCTCCAACACCAGACCGAACTTCCAGCCGATGGTGAAACTCCACCCCAGCCTCCTCACTGATCGTCTCGTAGAGGCAGTCGAGACGAGCGGCCACAAAGACTAACCCGAAGATGTTGTAGTCGGCGGAGTCCGTGCTGGTGTGGTGGGGAAGGATCCCAAGTCCCAGTCGCCGACAGTAGTGAGATGTATCGTCAAATACATCATGCACCATTTTGTCAAGCGCTTTTGCTTGCATGTCAATAGCGAACAGGTTGTCGGTGACCTCATTAAGCTTGCCATCAAGTTTGTCTATGCGTTTCTCGATCAGGCGGACAGTCTCATCATAGTCGGACAGAAGAGCTGCGGGTGCCGCCTCCATTTCCATCGGTACTAGCGGCGACTGAAACGGAGGAGGAGGTTCGGAGGACGTCTATGACCTGGAGGGCTTTAGTGCGGGGTTACCAATTTGTGCGGCGACAGAGGTGTGAACAAAGAGAGAGAGGTGGTCGACGATGGTGCGGCAGAGAAGCAAGAGGAGAAGTTTGGAGGCTAAAATCGATCGAGAGGTGTGGCGGTTGGCCTCCTCTCGGTTATCACAACGGCTCGACACGTCCCATCGGCCAGTTTTTTAATTTGACACACAAAGGGCCCAGGATATTCAATGGCCCACCTGGCATACTTTGTAGGTCCGTCCCGCGGTGTTCGTAACATTTCGTGCGAATGATTTCAGCGAGGTGTGGAGATGGACGTGAACGCGCGTGGCAATTGACCGAGAGTCCATATCTTTTTTTTTGAAGGATCCAACCGTTGCTGACGGAGAGTCCATATTGAACTGATGATGATTTTCGTGATCATGTATGATGGTGGACATGAATATAATGCATGTGAAAGAGACTTGCGGTCAAGCATTTTGTTCACGTGTTGAGGATTTTTGTGCCCCCTTGTTGAGGAACATGTTAATTTGATGACGTTGAGGATAGGATGTGGCATACATGTTTTCACAAGTGTGTTCATTTGTTCCTAAAATAAAAACATGTAGCGTCTAGTGCCTACGTCTGTCATTCCTTCAAAAGACGAGTACAGCGATACATCATGGCAGCATGCGATTTATTAATTTGATGAACCACGTACGTAGTGAGAGTTGTTTTCTAATTAGATGATGGTAGTCCACATTCTATCCTCTTACCATCGAGGGAACATCCTTGTGTCAAATTTGTTATCTCTATTGATGACAGGATAATAATCTTCATTAGTGTGGTAGAAAAACTGCCATATAGGTTGGGAGCATACACATGCATGGTAGAGAATATGATAAATATAGAAATATATATACATGGTATGAAATTTTCTATTCTTGGAATACATGTTTGGGGTGTAGCATGCATATGTACGTCTAACATCCATGTGAAAGACCTCGATCATGTTTGATGGCGTTACATGTTTTCTCTTTTTGTTGAGAGATCGTCATGTTTGAGGCTCATTGATCATGTTTGGGGCGTAGCATGCATGGACAACTAACATGCATGTGAAAGACATCGATGCATGTGAAATAACATGTATGTTTTGAAAAGCAAGATATAGTGTTTCCTCATGAAAAATAATTTTATGAGAGATTGGTGGCACAAGCAGAAAAGATAGAACTTGAGCGATGCACCTGCAAATTCCATGTCGGGATGATCGATGGCAGCCGATCCGCAAACTCGGTGGTTAGATCAGTAGTTGCATGAGATCAGCTTGCGGTCGACTTCGAAGTAGATGATGGCGTCAATGCACGCATAGATGATCTGCTCACCAGAGAGATTGTATGCATCCCAGTTGCTCGTCCTCACCTGGTAAGGCTTCTCCATTTCGGTGCCCATCACGGCGCTTGCGATGTCATTCAGCCCCGAGCAGCGGAGGCTCAGGCGATCCATCTGCTCCGCCGCAAGCTCGGCCAGGTCCACCGTTTTGGCCACTTTCAGTTGCCAATCCTTCCAAAGTCTGTCGGGTGTCACCCTCCACGCCCACGCCGACGAAGCGGTAGTCAGAATCGCCGAGGAAATCTTCTAGCTCGTCAGGGAAGTAGTCAACATGGATGACCTAGAAGGTGAGGCAGCAACAGCCGATGCAGAGCTGCATAACCGCACGGGGTTCTTGTTGGCGGAGTAGCTAGGGCGCCACTCGACGTCGAGCCCGACGACGAGCTTGTGAATATGACGACGGTGGATGGAGAGGACCTCGTTGAGCCAGTCCTCCACGGTGTCGCCGGAGGACGTCACAGTGGTGGTGATCACGTCTTCCCTGAACGTCACGTTGTACACCTGAGTCCCCGCCATTGGGTCCTCTCTCCTTGTCGTCCCTACAGTTGCTCTCTGCGGTGGCGCGACACAACTTCTCTCTTGTGCAAACCTTCGTCTACACCTTTGGTTTGGATTTTAATTGGAAACGGGCTTGGAAATACAACTGATGCAGTTACGATATGAGCGGAGGAGTTTCAGAATTTGATGGGCCCGAGCCCAGAGTAAAGAGAGTAATGAAGATTTTTGAATATGATATACTCTTTGTAATTTTTAATTCTTGTCGTTATGACCACAAGTTGCATTGTCTCAACAAAACACCACGTACAACAACAACAACATTTCCCAGGGGCCCACCAACTGGGTATGCTGGGTGGGCCATGGGATACCCTGGGTCCAACCACCAGAGAGTAGCTAGTGTGCATGTATGCTGGAGAGATCAGCGGAATCGAGAACTGGCCAATGAAGATGGAAGTCAGCAGTCTCACAGTTCATGTATCAAAACACGCGCCATCCTTTTTCTTCTTCCCTTTTTTATTATACGTATTTTTCTCCACCAATATTCTAGCCTTCTTTATTTGAAGTTGTACGGTTGGATAAGGATACGTGGCTGGCGTGAGGCGAGAGCCTTGTGTGCAACATCAGGCGGAACGTCGTGGAGAGACGTTGCTCCCCCTTGTTGAATTTGATGACGTTGAGGATCGGATGTGGCGTACGTGTTTTCACAAGTGTGTTCATTTGTTCCTAAAATCTGAACACGTAGCGGCTAGCACCTACGGCTATCATTTCTTTGAAAGGACGAGTACAACATGGTTTGAAATTATATTGTACTATGCAAGGCATGCGATTAATTTGATCGACCGCGTGCGTAGTGATGTGTTCCTAGATGGTATTCTATCCTCGAACCCTCAAGGGAACATTCTTCATGTCAAACATGCACGACGAGGGTGAGGACGACGCTCTGTGGACGACGCTTTGTTAATCTAGGCTAATTTTTTTTAGATAATGGAAATAATTAAACCGGGCAACAACTGCTGTGCAATCTGGACTCTTGTGCAAACGTGCAATCCGCAAATCTCAACCATTTGACGGACATCCAAGGGTGGCTGACATTTTACACATAAATCCTTCCACCTTCCTATGTAAAAGGAAGGATCTATGTGTAAAATGGTAGCCATCTTTAGTTGTCTATCCAATGGCTGAGATTTGCGGATTGCACGCTTGCACAAGAGTCCAAATTGCATAGCAGTCGTTGCCATTAGACCGACCTTTTCCTCAGTATAGAGTACGACCACACTAATACACCAAGTTGTGAAGATGAACAACGAAAGACTCAACCCGACACACTAGTGAAAGTAAAACACGTGATACATTTTATTATTATGGAAGTCTATAACTAAGACTCAATCCAAATCGGTCAAAAATTTTGATGACCCTGACTTCTAGTATGTCTTTTCAAGCCATCTGAATCAAGTCTTTTGTGTCTTCACCCTTTTGCAATTACGACCACGAGCATTTAATCTGGGCTAATGTTGGTACTCCAGAAATTGTTGTAGCATTTTTGTGATTTACTACGTACTTTGATGTTTGATTGCTCATTATGTTGGATCCGTGTTGGGTTTGAACATAGAGAGTGGGCACAGGGTGAGGGGGAAAGTTCTCTCTGCTGGTGTTGTCAGATAAACTAAGTGGTAGTCACTTTCTGGATCTCCAGCTCAGTAGAGTTGGAAGTGGAAATATATTTTATTCGAAAAAAATAAAAGAGATAAATAGTCCACTAGTTTGTCATTAGAACAGCAACATTAGAACTATTTTTGTGCACCAATGAACATCAAAATAAAGTTCATTTCCTTAAGACGATACATTACAAACAAGAAAAAAGAAAAACACAAACTACAAACAAGAAAAGAAAAATAACACAACTAAGAACAAGAAAAAGAAGTACTTCTCCTTCACCTACACCTACTTCTCCTCCTCCTCCTCCTCCTCCTCCTCTCCTCCTTCCTGGGCTACTGGCAGGGCGGGGGCACCTCCCGAGGCGGAGACGGGAAGCCCAGTTTCCTGGACATCACCGCCACCTGGTTGTCGCAGCCAACGACGCCGAGCTTGTCCGCCAGCGTCTCCCAGGGGACGTCGAGGCGACCGACCAAGTGTGTCATGCCGAAGTCGTAGTGGCCCGTGGTCCCCATTGCAGTTTACTCTATAAGGGGACCAAGCCCAAGGCGACGCATGGAGTGCGATGTATTGTCAAATACATCGCGTGTCATCTTCCGGAGAGCCCACTCCTTGTCCAGGGGGAGTCCAGTCGGGGACGCTTCCCCTTGGCGTCCTTCGGCGGGCTTGGCGGAAGTGTTTTCATGTCAACCATGGTGTTCTTGGCGCGTTTTTGGGAAGAGAGGAAGAGTGGTTGTGCGGAGAAGACGATGGCATGCCCGGGTGATCTTATAGCGTTGTAGCAGCCTGGCTGTTCGTCTCTCGACACGCGCCGTAGTGGTGAAGGGACGCGGAGCGGTTCGAATTGAATTCTAAGATGAGCATGCGTTGTGCGCGTTTAAGCCACCTCGGTAACTGGCGCGCACGGAAGCTCGGTGTGCCCGATCGCATCAGCCGCCTGTACAAATGGCTACGGCTTCAAGGACCAAACCTTATGCGGCAAACAACAACATATAATACTTCCTCCGTCCCAACTCAAATCTATTTCTGTTTTGGTCAAACTTACCTTTGATCAATGATTTATATAGAATTTATTAACTTCAATATCATGTACTAGATTGTATATTAGGGGAATATTTTCATGGTGAATCTAAAAATACAATTCTTGTATTGTTAAAACATATCAAAATTACATAAATCATTGGTCAAAGATAGATTTGACGAAATCTAAGGCTCCCATTGGATAAGGAATTGAAAAACACGGGAATAGGAAAAACCTAGTGTAACACCCTCATTTTCATCCAACCATGCATTGCATACATCCTAATATATGTTTAACATTAATCCACACGAAAAGGAATAAGTTTAAAATGAATTAGAAACAAAACCGCACTTAAGAATTCTGGGAAGTGCGGACTAGTCCGATTTCTCTCAGACCTTGATCGGACTTGTCCGTTTCTCTGCGGACTAGTCTGTTTTTGCCTCTGGACAACTTCAGACTTGTCCAGTCCTGTGCAGACTAGTCCGGTGTCCCAAAACCCTTGGAAATTTTTCTAAGTCCCTGGGCTTGTCCGGACTAGTTCGGTACACCAGCGGACTTGTCCGTTTTCCTCACTGACTAAAGTCGGACTTGTCTAATTTTGGGCCATACTTGTCTGTTTTTCCCCTCTGGATAAGTTCGGACTTGTCCGATGTCTAGTCCGGACTTGTCTAATTTTTCTCTGAAGAACTTCGGACTCGTCCGATCCTTTCCGGACTTGTCCGATAGATCACGACTCAGAGTTGATCTTTTGTTTCATGACTTGTTCCTTGGGTTTTACGTTAAGTGGGCCTAGTAACATCGTGCCTAACTCTTTTAGAGCCCATGTGGGACTCTAAACCGGCCTCTACTCACCCCCCAAACTCAAAATCCATCTAACCCTAGCCTCCACACCTATATAAACAACCCCACCCCTTGGCTTGACATCTATTTGCCACTTTCCCACCTCACCCAAACCCTAGATCGTGGATAGCCTTCACCAAGGAGGGAGAAGGAGATCTAGAGCAAGAAGAAGAAGAGGAGGAAACTAAAGAGGATCAAGATCTCCATCAACTTCGCGTTCTTCGTCAACAATCCACCATCAAGTTCTTCACCAACCCTAGATCGTTCAAGATCCAAGTGTTGCCTCCAAGATCCTTGGTTCATTGGAGTTTGAAACACCTGGTACACCTTCTATTCTCTTTTCCTTACACGAACTCAACCCCAAATCTCCAAATTCACACCGATCGTGGAAACCCTAATCAGCTGTTCTCGCACAGTGCGTACTTGTCCGGTCTCTAGCGGACTAGTATGATTTTCCTGGTTAGATTTTGTTGAATTACTTCTAAAATTTGATCTAATCAACTCCAAACCTGTATAAATTTTTTAAAATATATTAGCATTAGTTAGTGATGATTAAAAGCAACTCATAAAGTTCCACCTTGCATTTCCATTAATCATGCATGTCACGTCATATTGAGTAATATTTGTGCACTCTTTGATTGTATTCCTGTCTTGTATGTTATTGTGCGGATTAGACGGATTCGCGCTAGAGAGTGCCACAGAGGATCTCCAGCACCAAGAGTTTGAAGGCTTTGACTCGAACCAATCCCAAGAGCAAGGCAGGTGTCCTTGAAGCATATTGATCCTATTTTGAAATAAATGTTTTGTTTTCAAAACTGCATGCTTGTGTCAATTTTATGGGAATCCTATGATAGGAAGTTTACTAGATTTGTTGACCACCCTTGTCACCTGGAATTTATGTAGAGAGTCGGGATGGGCTTCTTACCTTTTTGCTTCTCTTAATTAATTGAGATGGGACCACAACAATACCACTTAACTTAATTATGTATTTATGAGGTTATGATTAATATGAACTAGTTAATATGTATGGTAATGGGAGATCGAAGCAAGCCCGGTGTGTGGATGGGTTGGATGTTACGGTCGTATCGCTTGCTTTAGATCTAAGGACCGGTTCATGCGAGAATAAGCCAGGACTACAGTGCCACCACAAGGACAAGTATGGGTGCGGCGTAGCTGATTAATTAGGGCTTTGCCAGTGCTATTTCGACCATTAGGGATGCTTGGGGAAGGGGTAGTCGGATTGGGTTTGTTGATGATTGGTGGGACTACCCTGGGATCCGAATGGATCAAGAGGGGGCCCTTGGTTGAAAATGTGCTCAGTTGGAAGCATCGCCACCGGTGAGACCTCAGTGGGGTCTAAATAGGCTAGTAATCCCTTTGTAAAGGCTATTTTGTGATCTCTTGGACACACACCAACAGAAGTGTGTAATGTGACCGACGGGTCATGGGCATAAGGGAGGTTCGTAATCGCCGAAAGGTGATGAAATCACAAACACGTGGGTAAAGTGGTACAAACTCTGCAGAGTCTAATAAAACTATCATGATAGCCGTGCTCCCGGTTATGAGCACCTGGACAACTTCCATGATTAGAGGGAACTTGGTATTGGGATGGTTTTTGGGATGATTATGGTTGGTAATGGTTATGTCTGGTTATGGACTAAATTCTGATATTCATTATGATTATTGGTGTAATGGTGAAATATGGAATATGGATGATGGTAATGAATATGAACTGGTAGTATGATGATTACATGGTTTATGATAGGTTTATTTCACATACATAATAATATTGCTTTTCAAATGTTTTAATGTACTTTTATGCGCTTAGCCATTATTATATTCGTCATTTGAATCAGCTACATGTCATACTTTCCATACTTGTTGAGTAAAACATGTACTCACCCTTGCAATTCCCCCCGCCCCCCCCCCCCCCCCCCCAACAGTTGCAAGTCAGGAATGAGAGTTTAATGATTATAATGCGGAGTTCTAGGTTGTGTCTACCATCAGCTTGCATGTGGAGTGTTGGAGTTGCGCTATCCCTTTTGCTTAGTTGCTTACTTAGTTGATTTCCGTTGCATTAGTTGAACTTGTCATTAATATTTATTAGAGCTTGTATTTGGGGATAATGTGAATTGTGTAATAAAAGTACTTAATTAATCCTGTTGTGTGGTAATTTTATGTATACTCTTTTGTGATTGCACTCGTGTATATGTGTTGAACATCTTGGACACACATATGCGTTCACTTGGTTCATTTCCGGAACCGGGTGCTACACCTAGGAATTAAAATTATATGTTTTTGCAATCCTATAGTAATTGAAAATATAGGAATTGAGATGAGAAGCCCTTTGGCAACATCATAGGAAAAACAAAGGAACCTGCAACATGAGCCAGAAAAAAGAGGTCCAAGCTGATGTTATGTTTCCTACAAAATTTAGCAAAGGAATCCATTCCTAATCTTCCCTTTGTTTTTCCTGTGAGCCAAATGGTCGTGTAGGAAAAAATCCTTTACAAATCCTATCCTTCAAAATTCCTTTGCCATTCCTTCAATCCAAAGGGAGCCTAAAATAGAGTTGTCATGGGACACACGACAGAGGTTATTGTGCACCGGCACACCCGGACCGTACGTCTACCTGGCCAGCCGTGTAGCTTCGTTTTATATTTTATTCCCAAGGCTTAAAAGTTTCCTCATCCTCCCTGTTTGATTTGTTTGCTCTTCCCTAGCTTAAAATTTTTTATATTTTACAATATTTTTACATATGTAATATGCACATAGGATATAGCACTTGATAGTTTTGCAAAAAAACATAGAGGAGAAATATGTATATCCCATGCAACTACATAAATCTACCCGAATTAATTAGCAAGTTACTATTTAAGATGATAAAAAATTATTATCTTTTTCTAAGTGAGGTGGTCGGGGTAGATGATGTGGCATAATAGCTTATGTGGCATGCCAATGTGGATGTCCAACTCAGACTAAGGATGAAAGTGAAATGGTTGTGTGAAGTTGAGGGACTAAGTAATTGACCCATTTGAATGTTCAAGGACCAAAAACAGAGTTTTGATTGAAAGTTTGAGGATGAAGTTGGGTATTATGCCAATTCTAAAAGAGCCAAGAGCTTGCGAGCTTGATGAGCACCGTCATTGTTTTGAGCTGCAATTAGTTTATGGCATCATCAAATCTGGAGTAATTTTTCTAGATCATTTGGGGCCGAAAAGTTAGTTAACACGCTATATATGAGGAGAATGATTAGGATATGCTACATTTTTCTTGTGTTGAATAACCCTGTGCCGTGGACAACATATCCGACACTTCATTCTGGTCGCCAGGATCATTTTGCCCCAAGTCATCTGGGGCAGCAGGCGGAGGACGTCGATCATCGGGATAAGGACTAGGCAAGAAATCATTGGTCAAAGGTAAGTTTGACCAAAGCTAAAAATAGAGTTGAGTTGGGACGGAGGGAGTACTTTACAGACCGCTTTGTAGGCCCCGCTACGGGCGATCTCCTGCCTCCTGGCAACTCCAGTGGCTAAAGTAGTGTACAAATGCACTTTAGAAGCCATAACTCCAGCACTCATCTTTTGTTTAGCCCAGTTTGCATCAAAGGAAACTCACAGGATAGCTTAAAGGAATGGAATCCTCTGGAAGGGAAAGACTGTCATACGTAGTTTAGAAGTCATAACCGTCATTGCGCGTCTGCGCGCGTCTCATCGTCTTCTTTATGCGTACTAAAGACACACCATTCTCTTCTCTGCAACACACACTGGCCATCCTCTTCTCCGCGCGTACTCTTCCTCTTCGTCTCCGTTGTTCGCGCCCTCATTGGTTCCCTTTGAAGCCCATGGATTTCCCCTTACCACATGATATTGCAGACCTAATCGTCGGGTGGGTCGCCGCAACCTCCCCGCAGCCCATGGACGACATATTCAGTTTGCGCGCCACCTGCAGGGCCATGCACGCGGAATGCTGGGATCACGCCGTGGGCAGGAACGTGGGGCTGGAGTGGGAGAGCATCTGCAAGGGGAGCTACGACACCCTCGTGGAGCGACTGGCAATCGTCAGCAACCCTCATGCGTGCTACGTCATAGGGGTTGACCTCATCTTAAAGGACAGTTGTGCGCAGCCAGGAACCCAGTTCCTTGCCCGGGCGGCCGCGAACATCCACATGGTGGTGGCCTATGTCCTCACCATGCTCTGCTACGACGCCAATCGCGAGGCCCGCGACACCCTCAAGTATATCCGGCAGGTCGAAGGTGAGGCCCATGTTGGCAACAACGCGGTCGGGTCCGTCGCGATGAAGTGGACCAACAAGGAGTGTTGCCGGTGTCGGCATGAAGCCATGGAGAGTGTCAATGGTGTTGCCTGGAGGTTCCTGGGCAGGCCTCCTCCGGGACAGCAGCCAATGGCGGCGCCCAACATTGACAATGACACTTGGTGCTGCCCAACAGGAGGGAACCAGGGAACTACCCACTATGGCAGGCAAGGGTGGGAGGAGTGGAGAGTCTTCTGTACTGAGAAATATAGGATTAAGCACGAGCATGACTGGTTCTGCCATGAGGTGTTGTACTATTTGGGTTATATTCCCTCCATTCCCTTTTGGATATGATGCACCCCTAGTTCTCCCAACACCAATTAAAAGAGAACAAAGGGAGTATATAAAATAGACTAAGGCATGTTGATGTGTTTCCCCTATGCATGCTCGTCTCTGATGAATGTTGCACTTGTTGTGTTTCCCCTATGCGCGCTCATCTTTTGTTTAGCCCCGTTTGCATCAAAGGAAACTCACGGGACAGTTCAAAGAAACGGATTCCTCCAGAAGTGAAATATGTTCAACCAGTAGTTTGGAACAAAGGAAATTAGTGTTCCCTTCCGGAGGAAATACATTCAGTGTATTCCTCATTTTTCTTCGCAGTTTTGCCATATATGTGGCACAACGGACTACCATCTTTGGGGATCATCAGCTACGGACAAAACCGACGGGGGTCGATGGAAAAGTTTGCCATTAATGAGCAACAAGCCGTGAAGAAACAAATCTGTCTGAGAGGAACAAAGGGTTATTTGGAGGTCGCGATTGCTTGGGAGTCTCCAGAGTATTATATTATAAAGCGACACAACATGGATACGAGATGCACCTAGGGGAAAGTGCATACCGTTCTCAGATGGTGCCACCTGTTTCTGGCAGTTTGATCTACCGTCCATGATCCTCAATAGCACACTTCTGAGCTCAAACGGAAGCTAAAATATGTCAACTGCCACGATCAGGGAACGACGATTGAAGACACGAAGCAAGTACATGGCACCATCTTAGAACGGTATGCACTTGCTCTCCAGTGCATGCCGTATCCAAATTTTTTTTATCCCACGGCATGAGTAGTGGTAGCTAGAGGTGACACCGTATGGAACCGCCGTGTATAGGAGTAGTGGTAATGATGACACCGCATATAGGGGCATAGGGCCAATGGTAAAACGTCCAGCCTGTTCCGGTCCTTGCAATAATAACATCGCGACTGTTCAGATTTTGGCAGGAAAACAATATGACAAAACATGAAAAGAAAAAACATCAAAAAACAAAAACAGAAACACAGCATCACGACTTGGATGAATCTGCGTCAATCGATTTCCTGTTTTACAGTTTCGTTCGCCTGACTCTTTCACCTTAAATCTCATACATAGTACCTATTTTTTTCTAACATTTTTCTCTTCCTTTCTTTTATTTTCTGGAGTTCATTATCTCCACCTTTCTTTACTTTTCTGGAGTTCGTTGTCTCCACTCTAGAGGCCCTCAGTGTGGAGGGTCACACAATTCGGTTCACGCACGAAGTGGGTTAAATGGGGAAAATTTGGCATCATTAAAGGAGATGTTTTTTGATTAAGGGAGAAATTTTTAATTTCACATGCAAAGGGCCCAGCGTATGCGGGGAAAACAATTTATGCTTAGAAAAAACTGTGGTTTGCATCCCTCTCGGTTATTGCAATGGCTCGACGCGTCCCATCGACTTCAATGGAGATTTTTTAATTTGACACGGAAAGGGCCCAGGGCTTATATCAAAAATATTCACCCCGTACACGCCTCCTCCATGTTCCGTTCGACAGTGTCCGCACACTGTCGAACGGAGCGGGGCCGGGTCTTGTATGACATCTTTTTTCAATCGAATGTGTAACAACGATAGTGCGCGTTGCCTTATATTCTCGTTGCAACGAGCTCAACTTTTGGAGGTGGGACAAATCGTTCACACCTTGTCAAAATTGCTCGCACGAATTCGTTACGGACACCGCGCGTGGGGGCGGACGTGGGGAATATGCCAGGTGACCAGTGCAGAACCTGGGCCCAGGTACAAGCATGAAAGTGATGAGGATACGATTCCTGGAATTAATCCTGGAGTTATCCCCATCATATCCGGCCATCATACGACCTCGTTTGGATAGGAGTGGATCCACTTCAATCAAAGTGGATTGGAGAGTATTGAGATAAAAATTAGTTCATTTTCCACTTCAATCCACTCCAATACAAGTGGATTGAAGTTACCCAAACAAAGCCTACATGATCATCATGACGAATAATGCAATTATGCTCGGATGTGTCATACACATCTTAATTTTCTCTTATATATTATTGTTTGAGGCTCAATGATCATGTTTTGGGGCGTATAGCATGTGCATGGACAACTAGCAGAGTATGAAAGACCTTGATCATGTATGTTTCATGTCGATGTGAATTATATACTACGTGTAATTTCTCTTTTTGATGTTGTATGTCGTCTAGAGTTGTAGGCTCGTTGATCATGCATCATTGGGGCCTAGCATGCATGGACAAGGCCTCAAACTCTGACGACATCCATCGTCAAAAAGACAAAACATGTACGTATTGGTTTATCATGTTTGGGGTGCATGCATGTTAGACATAGGAAAGCCCCTACCTCATCTATGATATACCGGGGTAGATAATATAGCTTATGTGGCATGCCAATGTGGATGTCCAACTCAGACTAAGAATGAAAGTGAAATGGTTGTTTAAAGTTGATGGACTAAATAATTGACCCATTTGAGAGTTCAAGGACCAAACTAAGTTTTGATTGAAAGTTTGAGGATAAAGCTGAGTATTGTGCCAATTCTAAACGACCCAAGCTTGAGCTTGCCAGCTTGATGAGCTCAAGCTCGAAAAGATTGAGTAAGCTCATTTATTGTTGTCATCTATGATATGCGTAGCAATTTTTTTCTAACATTTTTCTCTTCCTTTCTTTTCTTTTCTGGAGTTCATTGTCTCCACTCTAGAGGCCCTCGGTGTGGAGGGCCACATAATTCAGTTCACGCACGAAGTGGGTTAAAGGGGAAAATTTGGCATCATTGAAGGAGATGCTTTTCGATAAAAGGAGAAATTTTTAATTTCACACGCAAAGGGCCCAGCGTATGCGGGGAAAACAATTTATGCTTAGAAAAAATTGTGGTTTGAATCCCTCTCGGTTATCGCAATGGCTCGACGCGTCCCATCGGCTTCACTGGCAATTTTTTAATTTGACACAGAAAGGGCCCAGGCTTATATAAAAGTATCCACCCCGTACACGCCTCCTCCATGTTCCGTTCGACATGTCCGCACGCTGTCAAACGGAGCGGGGCCGAGTATTGTATGACATCTTTTTCAATAGAACATGTAACAACGATAGAGCGCATTGCCTTATATTCTTGTTGCAACAAGCTCAACTTTCCGAGGTGGGACAAATCGTTCACACCTTATAAAAATCGCTCGCATGAATTCGTTACGGACACCGCGTGTAGGGGCAGACGTCGGGAATACGCCAGGTGACCAGTGCACAACCTCGGCCCAGGTACCAGCATGAAAGTGACGAGGATACGATTCCTAGAATTAATCTTGGCGTTATCCCAGTCATGTCCGGCCATCATACGACCTCGTTTGGATAGGAGTGGATCCACTTCAATCAAAGTGGATTGGAGAGTATCGAGATAAAAATTATTTCATTTTCCACTTCAATCCACTCCAATACAAGTGGATTGAAGTTACCCAAACAAAGCCTACATGATCATCACGACAAATAATGCAATTATGCTCGGATGTGTCATACACGTCTTAATTTTCTCTTATATATTATTGTTTGAGGCTCGATGATCATGTTTTGGGGCGTATATCATGTGCATGGACAACTAGCAGAGTATGAAAGACCTCGACCATGTATGTTTCATGTTGATGTGAATTATATACTACGTGTAATTTCTCTTTTTGATGTTGGATATCGTCTAGAGTTGTAGGCTCGTTGATCATGCATCATTGGGGCGTAGAATGCATGGACAAGGCCTCAAACTTTGATGATATCCATCATCAAAAAGACAAAACACGTACGTATTGCTTGATCATGTTTGGGTTGCATGCATGTTAGACATAGAAAAGCCCTCGGTCATGTTGTACAAAACTAACATCCATATCCATCTATGATATGTACGTACATATGATTAACTAACATGCATACCTCATCTATGATATACCGGGCTAGATGATATAGCTTATGTGGCATGCCAATGTGGATGTCCAACTCAGACTAAGGATGAAAGTGAAACGGTCATTGTTTGAAGTTGATGGACTAAATAATATACCCATTTGAAAGTTCAAGGACCAAACTTAGTTTTGATTGAATGTTTGAGGATGAAGCTGAGTATTGTGCCAATTCTAAACGAGCCAAGCTTGAGCTTGCCAGCTTGATGAGCTCAACCTCGAAAAGTTCATCCGTTGGATCTACATCTTACAGTTATTACATCTTTTCATTTAACCCCTTCCACCACCACTACCACCCCTCCACCTGGTGGAGGGGGTTAAGTAAAAAATTTCAATGATTGTAATAGGAAATCTGATTACATTCTAGTTGAACCAAACTTTAAAATAGGAAATCTTTTGACACAGTTTAATCCAGTCGTGATATTTTTCTCTTCTTGTTTTTGTGATGTTTTATTTTTTCTTGTTTCGTGATGTTGTTTTTCATGTTTTGTACTTCCTCCTTCCAATATTACTTGTCGTTAATAATTAGGATAAGTTTTCTAGTTCAAATATAAACTAAAAAACTTGTTCTAATAACGACAAGTAATATAGGAAGGAGGGAGTAATGTTTTATGATAATGAACTCAATGTTGTTCGTCTGTTCCATTTGTTATTTTGTTTTTTATCTGCTATTTAGTGAACTATTTGTTCTACCTGTATTCTCTGTTAATGAATGACCCTCCACACCGCCGGTGGCCTCTAAAGTGGCCTGTATGATACTTTAGCCGCTGGAGGTGCTAGGAGATCGCCCACAGTAGGGTCTGCAAAGCGGTCTGTAAAGTAGTATACAATACTAACAGGTAGCGACGACTGGAAAGAAAAGTGGAGATAATGAGAAGATAGAAAAGAAAAGAAAGGACGAGAAAATTGTTAGAAAAATATAGGTAGAACTCCAGCATACCACTGGTCTTATGCTCCTATACGCGGTGTAATCATTCCCACTACTCCTATACGTAGCCAGAAGTTATTACCACTGCTTGAAGGGAAGTGCTGCGGACTAGATGTCCGATTAGTTTATTTTGTGTTATTGGGGATTATGTAATAGCTACTTCTGTTGATTAGCGACGACTGGAATGAAAAGCGGAGACAATGAACAGAGAGAAAAGAAAAGAAAGGACGAGCAAAATGTTAGAAAAAGATAGGTAGTACGTACGTACAAATTATGGTGTAAGAGCGTGGAGAACCAAACTGTAAAACAAGGAATGTTTGGCGCAGATTACTTTCAAACATAGTATGTTATCTCTATTGATGACAGGATATTATTCTTGTGCTGATGTTGAAAACAGAGCGGTTCCATTACTTCGCGCGTCCCATCAGTTCATGCGAGAGGCGTGGGTCCCATAGGTTGTGGGTTCACATGTCAGCCACCCTTAATACACCTGCAGTACTGCAGAGGATGTGGAATCTGCCACCGCCAGAAGTCGAACCATCACTGCCCATGACCCCCATCAGTAAGCCTATGGAGTTGCCGTTCACGCACGATATTGCGGTCGAGATCGCGGAGCGTGTCACCGAAAGATCCCTACGACCCTTGGACGAGCTCTTCAGTATGTGTGCCACCTGTAAGGCTATGCATGTAGCGTGTCGAGATGGCACTGTGGGCAGGCGCGTGGCGCTGGAGCGGGTGACCCAGAGGATGTGTCGCGACCAGGTGCAGTACAAAGCCCTCGTGGAGAACCTGGCCATCGTCAGCCACCCTCATGCGTGCTATTTCACTAGGCTCAAGCTCGTCTTCGTGTTCGATCGCACGCAGTAGGGCGCCCTGTTTCTCGCCTGGACGGCCAGGGCTGACCACATGGAGGCGGCCTACGTCCTTGGCCTCCTCCGTTATGACGCCGATCGTAGGTCCCACGACACCGTCGAGTATATCCGGCAGGTCGAAGGCGAGGTCAACGTCAGTGAGAAAGTGGCCAGGTCCGTCACCATCATGATGACCAACAATGAGTGCAGGTGGTGTCAGATTCAATCCTTGTGGGAAATACGTAATCTGACGTGGGCACATCCGCGCCCGCCTCCGAGACCGTCGCTGGCGTCGCTGCCCAACAAGGAGGTTGACCCGTGTACAACTGCCGGGTGCAGGAAGCAAGGGTGGAGCGGCTGCAAGGTCTTCTATAGTGAAGACTGTAGGATTAGACACGAGCATTTGGCATTCCACCGTGAGGTGTTATCCGGTATGGGCTATATATAAAAGGCTTATAAGGTTGTGTGATGTTGTTTTTCTTGTTTCATGATGTCATTTTTCATGTTTTGTAGTAATGCTTTATGTTGATGAACTCAATGTTGTTCGTCTGTTCCAACTGTTATTTTGTTTTCTATCTGTTTGTTTAGTGAACTATCTATTCTATCTGTATTCTCTGTTAATGAACGAACCTCCACAACATCTGTAGGCTCTAAAGTGGTCGGTACGGTACTTTAGCTGCTGGAGGAGCCAGCGGAGATCGCCCGTAGCGGGGCCTGCAAAGCGGTATGTAAAGTACATAGTATACAGTACTAACAGGAAAACAAACAGGTAGCGACCACTGCTTGAAGTGAAGTGCTGTGGACTAGATGTGCCGATTAGTTTATTTTGTTTTTATTGCGGATTATGTAACAGCTAGTTCTATCGATTAGTTTGTTGCCTGGAATGGTACGTTGAACACTACTATTTGGTTTCGTCGATGTCTATATCTACTGTAGTATTTAATCCTTGTTTATATCACTGTGTTGCTCCGGTTCAAGAGACTTTATGTGTATGCTTTATTTTTATAGCAATACCACCCCCATTGCGACATTAACTTATTTAGATAACAAGTTGCCATAGCCAGACGCGTGCCCATAGATGGGCTAACGCATCATGGGGACGAACACCAAGCATCCCAGCGCAGTTTTGGCCCACGAATACAAAGTGACTCAGCGCATTTTCAGCCCACGAATAACAAGCGGCCTAGCGTAGTATTGGGCCTACTCTGATAGCTTCACGTACGCTTTGTCCTGGTTGCCTGCCCACGCGACCCTTCGATCCACAACTGCCCCTCTCCCAATTGTACGAAACACGCTTGGAGGAGCATCTGCTGGCCGCCACGCTCTTGGAAGAGCATCTGCCAGACACCATGCTCTTGGAGGAGCATCCGCCGGCCGCCACACATGGAGGAGCCACAGTGCTAGGTACAATTGCTCACATAATGTTGTTGTAGTTCTATCATCTCACGGATATGCTGATTGAAGTGTCGGAAGCGATGTCAGAAGATAAGACATGGATGGGAAAAGACAGGCATACGAAGGGGTGGCACTTGACTTTGCATGCCACCTATAAGAGTTATTCTACCGATGAAGAACGTATACGAAACAATCCTACTGATGTAACGATGCACGAGTGGTTGCACCTAATAGAATATTTTGGGTCTGAGCGATTCATGGTGGAGGCAAGCCAAGAAGAACTCTTGGAGCCTCCCCCAAGCTTGAGGATGGATGACTTTGGCTCCTACTAGAAGCTGAAATTCTTCCGTGAAAGGCAATGGTGTTGCCCAGCGGACATTTGTTGAGGTACGCCTTAAATCATCTTGCAGTTGAGCACTAGTGTCCTTTTTTGCCATCCCAAGAAATAGGTCAGCCAACACTACCCTGTTTTCACACAAAAGGAGAAAAAAAACAAGGGTAATCCTATCCTTCACTTCCTTTGTTTTCCCCGGCAATGGCACCAGAAATGCTTGTTGATGTTTCTTACGTCACAGATAAAAATCTGCAAGCGCACGGAAGCTATCGTGTAGCATTTCACACAAGAGTATTCCCAAGGGTATAGTATTTACCCAAAGGAAGGCGGTGAAGTAAAGTTAACACTATTATTATGATCAAGGTATAGGGTACTAAGTGTTTATCAAAACAGGGGTAAGATGATAATAAGGATAGTATGACACACACCTAAGCAATCTACTTTTAAGGGTAAGGTTGTCCTAGTAAGGTTTAGTCTCGAGAGGGAGCTACTCCTACTGTGTTATAATTTCTCATATGCATAGCCTAATAAAGTACACATGAATATGCTAATGGTGAATACAAGGGCTTAGAGACCAAACATATCGGGCACGATCTTACCCTGGTCAGCCAGGCAACTCCTGCCAAGAGCATATGTCGTAGCCAAACCTGGAGGATTACAATGGACGGATTGGGTTGTCACCACTGTCGGTGGTTTTGATCCGGCAGATCTATCGATACTACCAAAGTGTTTGTGGAGTTTGAAGTTCGGTGTGGGCGCGCGGAGATTCAAGAAGGTGAAATGTAAAGTGACACAGGAGACACGAAGGTTTATGTGGTTCGGGCCGCCTGAGCGTAATACCCTACTCCACGGGATGTGTTGGTGTTGTATTGGATGTATGAACTCAACTCAGGTGACGTGAGTTGAGTGTGCGTGTGAGCCGATTAGACCAGATCATATCAGAGCAGGTCAGATCAGTCTCTCCCCTATGTATCGTCGGCCTGTCTTTTTATAGTATAAGGACAGGCCGTTACAAGTTGGCCTGGCCCGACATGTGGCCCCGACGGTTACTAATATTAATACACATTTGATGCGCTTAATTACCCTTAATGACCGAGTTACGGGCTTTGACAGCGCCGTTACTGGTAATAAGGGTCGTCCGATCGTGTGTCATTAACATAGTATTAATTACACTTAATCGGGTCTTGAAGTCCTTGATTCCCCTTTGAAGATCCGGAGCCATTGTGGAGTCTTCCGGAGGTTTGAGGCTGAAGATCCCATGGTAGGATACGTGGCAGCTCTGGAGCATGCTGTGAGGAACAGATAAGTCCGGTGCCACCAGACACATGTCAGTTCCGGAGCTTCCCTCGGTCTGGGGTTAGGTCCGGGGGTGCCGTTATGGTACATAGCACGAAGCTCCCCCTTGTGGGCGGTAGCTCCGGTTTGATGGTACACGTGGCGACCCTGGGACTAACCATGTTGGGGAAGCGGGTCCGTTTATGTCTGACATGTGGGCCTTCAAAGGTCTTCAAATCAAGTAGATGGCATTTCCTTGAGATCTTTGCAATCTCAAGGGGTATACGGTACCCAGGGTACCGACAGTGGCCCCCTGGGCCCACCTATGGGGAATACCCCTTGGGTGAAGTCATTCCGCCGGAGTGGGTCCATCCTTCGACTTTTGAGCCGAGTCTTCAAAGGTCTTCAGATGTGCTGTTGGCAATAGTTTTGGAGTTAAATCCTCGCCGCGTGGCATATCTCGGGTGCGGCAAATGAGATCTTTGGCGTGCGGATGTCACGCAATTGAAGGTCGCCGGTTCCCGATACGAAAATCGTATCGGTTCCGCGCGCCTTGTCAGGCTGCCGCCTTTGAGCTTCCCGCCTTTCATGATGACAACCGTTCACCTGGGTAAGAACCTCGACTTGATCGTCGGGGTGGTCCCGGGCCCTCTTGTCATCGGCAGGGTGAAATTTTTGAATAGTATCTTCGGCTTCCTTGCGGTTTCCATCCAAGCGTTGCGGGAGCTTACTTAAGAAGGAAAGCACGCACCATCTGGGGTTCTTTACGCGTCTTGCGCTCGAACTCCCAAACTGTTTGCGGAGTTTTTCCTCCCTTGCCTCGTTGTGCTGCGATGGAGTTGGGTCTCCACAAGAGCCGCTTGAAGACCGAAAGTGACCTAAAGAAGGTCCGGTCCCTCATGGGGTGGTCCCCGGACTTCTTCAACCACCTGGTCCGCGCCGGGGTAGAGCTCCCATTCGAAAAGGAGCACGCCGGCGAGATGGTGTACTTTTCTGCGTACGCCATGGTGGGGTTGATCCCAACTTTTTCCTCCTTTTTCTTGATGCTGCTAGACTTCTATGGTCTGCAGCTGTACCACCTTGGCCCCCACTCGATTCTTCTAGTGTCTGTCTTCGTCCACTTCTATGAAATGTGGGTGGGCATCCCCCTGCATTGAGCTTTTCCGGACCTTCTTCACTGTCCATACCACCGGAAGGGGTGATGAGTACCTTGGCTTCTACTACTTTGTGAAGCGCAATAAGTGCCCATTCAAGTACCTCCGGTAGTTTCCCTCTAAAAAGTGGGACGATTGGAAGAAAGACTGGATAGTCATTCGGGTGGAGGAGCACGAGAAGCTGGAGCTGCCCGAATGCCTCCCCAACATCGACACTGCAGTCTGGAGTGAAGCTCTGGTGCTGTCGGATGCCTTCAACCCTGCTCTGACCAAGATCCGCCATTGTGTGGAGGGAGGAGTAACTCCTCAGGCTGAAGAGGAGAGAAAAACTCGCTTGGTCCCTCAATAGTGTGATGGACGACGACCGGGTCGAGACCGGGCTGAAGTCCAACATGGAGGGGGCGACCTTGGAGTTTCATCT
The DNA here is from genome assembly GCA_036927565.1 of Tuctoria greenei. Lineage (NCBI taxonomy): Eukaryota > Viridiplantae > Streptophyta > Magnoliopsida > Poales > Poaceae > Tuctoria > Tuctoria greenei. The sequence continues at coordinate 136,791,870 of JAYESD010000001.1, read as the reverse complement.
CAAGAAGTTCCAGCACGGCATCGACGTTGTGGGTGATGACTTGACCCCGCCACCAGCTTTCCTCCCTCTGAACATGGAAGTAGAGTTCAGCAGGGAGCTCCGGCGGACGATGTCGGTGCTTGACAACCTTGGTGTCGTCGAGAGACGATCGACTTCCAGGGTGGTGATCCCTGGGGCTTCTGATGGTGGCTCCAACCCTGCCCCGAAGCCAAGGACCGAAGTCGTCGGCAAGGGCAAGGAGCCAGCGACCGAACCCTCGAGCCGGAAGAGGAAACTGAAGCATGCCGACGGAAGGTCCATCAGGCTTGCATCCTCTGCAGCAGCTCCTTCTCCACGGAGGGGGAGGTCTTCTACAACTGCGGCAACTGTACCTGCAGCAGTGTCTTCCCGGGGTGCTAGCTCCGAGCATGTGACTCCAGCACCAGGGCCAGTTGAGGCCTCTGGGTCCGGAGGTCCTTCTCGGTCGAGGGGGGCCTCGACTAAGGAAATGCCCGTGGCTGCAACAAGTTCCGGGGGGGGGGGGGGGGGGGGGAGGGCTTCCGGAGCTACCACGCCTGCGGCGGCTATGGTCTATCCAGAACGCCCGGGAACGAGATTCCATGCAAGCTGGTGTGGAAGCCTCCCGAGGTAATTTTAAATCTTTACCTCAGACAGTTGTTTTGTTGTAGTAACTATTTTTTAATTTTCTTCATCCATCATCTGCAGCATCCCCAAGAAGAGGAGTGAGGCTCCACCCTCAGCCACAGCAGTTGAAGCTGTGAGGGCAGAGGCTTCTGCTCCTGTCCTGGTGCCGCACCAAGTGGTGGCTGAAGCTGCAGCAACTCCAACGCCAGCTGTCGTGGTCATGGACCTCGACTCATCCCCCGAGACTCCCGTGGTAGCGCCGTACCACGGGAGAGAAGATGCGCTAGCGGCACCTGCCCCGGAGGTTGAAGCCCCGGGTCTTGATGCTGAGATGTTGGAAGCTTCGGCCGTTGAGCCGGAGGAAGCAGTGACTCCAGCCCCAGAGCCGGAAATTGTCAAATCCCCGACGGTTGAGCCGGAGGTTATTGAAGCCCCAGCGAGTGAGCCGGATGTTGAGGAAGTCCCGACGGTTGAGCTGGCTACCTCCGAAGCTCCGACCTTAGAGCCAGTTGCCACTGAAGCTTCGGCTACAGAGTCGGTTGCAGTTGAAGACCTTCCGGCGCCTGAGCCGGTTGAGGTTGAAGCTCCGGCCTCAGGGCCAGTTGTTGTTGACCTTTCGGCGCCCGAGCCGGTTGTTGCGGAGGCATCAGCACTTGAACCTATGATGGTCGAGGTGCCAACACCTGAGCCACCAGCGGAGGAGGAGCCCGGCCGGAGCCGTAAGTAGCCTCTGCTCCGGAAGTGATGACGGCGGAGGTGCCTGCTGCTGAGCCAGGGTGCCCTAATGAAGTCGCTGGCCCCCTGCCCGAGGGGGCAAATGAAGACCTAGCGGCAGGGCCTTCGGAACCACTTCCGGAGGTCGGAACTTCCTCTACGGGACCCTCCTCGGTGGCGACTGAGGCTATCCCAGAGGACGGCCCTAGTGCCGTGGAGGCTCAGGGGACCACTCTTGTGTAGTGGGACCCAATTTTTGTAAGCGAGAACCCGCTGGAACCAGCGGAGGAGACCCCAGCAGGTCTGGCCCCTATTCCCCTGTCATTGTCCATTGACAACGCTTGCTCCAGTCTGCGTCAAGTCCAGCTGGTGTTCTACCACGACAGCAAGGCTCTTGAAGAGGAGCGCCAAACCCTTAGTCGGTGGCGTAACTGGCTCTACTTAGAGACCAAGCTGGCGCAGTCGAGGCTGGCAGACGACAAGGAGTGGATAAAACAGGAGAAGGTCTGCCTAGAATACTAGGGCAAATTATTGGATGATAGGGAGAGCTTGACTCGTGCCCTCGACACTCAATCCCGGGCCATTTATGAGCAGACCAAGGCAGCTAATAGTGCGGCTGATGAGCGCCAAGAAAGGCTTGAAGCCATTAACACTACTCTCATCAAGCGTCGGGAGGCACTTGAGGAAAGGGAGAAGAGGCTCGAAGACGAAGAGAAAAAACTCCTAGAGCTGCCGGATGATGTCTTAAAGAGGGAGGAGGAGCTCGCCGAAAAGGTGGCTCTGGCTGACAAGGGCCTCGAGGAACGCGCCAAGAAATTGGAGGAGCGTTGCATTGAGAGGAGGAGAAGGCCTAGGTGCGAGGGCAAGAACTCTACAAGCAAGAGTGTGCCATCGCTGCCAGGGAGAAGAAAGTTAGGGACCAGGAGAAGGATCTGGTCGACCGCCGGAACAAGATCGACCTCTGGGAGGAGGAGCTCGGAAAACTCGAGAAGCAGGTTGCTGAAAAGATTCAGCAAAATGCCAAAGAGGTTGAGCGCCTTGCTCGTGAGAATTCTGAACTGAAGGGCTTGAGGACTGCGGACTCTCTATAGGTTTGGGAGTTCCTGAGCAAAGCCAACGACGCGCTGACACCAATGGGCTTCAGTCCCGTGCGTCCGGATGATCCGGAGCCGGAGCCGGACCTGGCGTTGCAAGCGTTGAGCTCGGCGGGTGGCAAACTCTCCAAGGTGGGTGACGTCATCGCAGACCAGTTGGAGGTTGAGGGGCAGTCCCTGGCGAAGAACGTCGTAGAGTATGTGCTGATGTGCTACACCAGCCGGGATCCCCAATTCCCTCTGGACCCGGTGCTTGATGGTCCCGTTGAAGGAGAAGGTGAAGCCACCCGAGCCAACGTGTCGGAGGTTGCTCAGAAGGCCGCCCAGTTGTTCCATAGGATTTAGGACCATCTCTGTAGCTCCCACTTGTATTCTGTCTTTTTCTTCCCCAATTTTGTAATCCCTTGTCTCCAGATGAATGAAATCCAATTTTTTGTGAATTTCATTTTTTGTCTTCAACACTTTTGTCTTCACTTGGCCCCCTAGTAGATGTACACAATTTGATTGTGAACATGTACCAAGAGGATATTGTGTTCTGTTGAAGACTCATTTGCTTTGAACTTGTAGAGTTTAGGTCCGAAGTCTTCGATAGTGAAGGCCCCCTGAGGTTGTCGGAGCTCATAAGCTCCAGCACTGACTATCGTCGGAGCTCAGTAGCTCCGGCAATAGTCCCTATCAACGCGTAGAGCATCGATAGTTAGCCCTCTGAGGTGTCAGGGCTTAGCAGCTCTTGCAGTGACCTTTGCCAACGCGTAGCTTGTGGGCAGCAGACTCCGCTTGTGGGGTCTTCTCACCATCTTTTATTCTGCGTCAACGGCTGGCCCCCCTATCTTTGCCGGAGCTTGGTTGCTCCGGTAATGCTCGTTTTCAATGTTTAACATCGATCACAAGCCACCTAGGGGGAGTCGGAGCTTTGTTAGGTCCGGCTTTTCTCCATCAACGTGGATTCTTTATTTTTCCTGCACACTGAAGCCAAGAAAAATAGTAAAATTCGCTCCTTGCCTATAACTTCGTCGCGACTTACGATTCCCAAGAGAGTTTTAGGTCAAACACGATTCTGAATACAACCGAATGCGTTGCCTTCTTTCTTCCAGATCCAATTGTACTTGGACCCACCTTACTTCGGCCTGCCGGGGTGTAGGTAGAGTGGCGTACTTAGGGTGCTTAACCAGGCTAAGTCGATAGCACACTCCGGCCCTAGATTTGTTTGGCGGCATTCAAGCGAGTAGGCCATGAACAATATTTGAATCCAAAAGAATTGATAATACAGCTCGAATTGTACATGAACTGGTCAAACTAAAATTTCTTAAGAATTGCACAGCTTTGTTATAGACAAGAAAGAGAAAAATAAAAAATGTTGAGCCTGTACAAAATATACGCATGTGGAGTCTGTTTCACATGAAGATGTCTTTCATTATAGGTCCGGGGTACAGGAGAAACAAGTACACTCGTAGGGTACGGAACCAGGCTAAGCGTGTTTGATTTTTCGTTTGACCCAGGGTAGCTAGCCACACTTTTAGTCCTGAGACTGTGACAAGTGTTGCATGAACTTTGCGGACCTTCCGGGAAAGGTCCAGCTGTTCTCCCGGAGGAACTACCCGACTCTGTACAATGACTCTATAATATACACCTCAAGTTACTACAGACTCACCTCCGTGATATTAAGTGTAGAACTTACGGAGGTGCTCAATATTCCAAGGATTTGGGAGAGGTGTCCCATCCTCGGTAGCCAAGCGAACGCTTCCGGGACGGGGTACTTTAATCACTCGGAAGGGTCCCTCCCAGCTAGGGGAGAGTTTGTTTAACCCTTCTCTGGATTGTATTCTCTGTAGCACCAGATCGCCTTCCTCGAGCTGTCGGTTGTGTACATGCCGCTGATGATAGCGCCGAGAGACTTTGCGGTATCGGGCATTCTGAACAGCTGCTTGGCACCTTCCCTCCTCAAGGAGGTCTATGTCTTCACGCCGGAGCTGGTCCCTCGTGGCTTCGTCGAAGGTCCGGACCCAGAGTGACCCCAAGGTGATTTCTGGAGGAAGGATTGCTTCAGCTCCGTACACCAGGAAGAAAGGTGTCTCTCCAGTTGACCGGTTTGGAGTTGTTCTGTTGGCCCATAGAGTGGGCGTAAGCTCTTCAATCCAGTTGGCTCCATGTTTTTTCAAGTGCTCATAGGTGCACATTTTGATTCCTTTCAGGATTTCAGCATTTGCTCTCTCGGCCTGGCCATTGCTTGCCTGGTGAGCTACGGAGGCGTAGCAAACTTGAATGCCGCGGTCTTCGCAATATCCTTGAAATGCAGAGCTTGTGAATTGGGTCCCGTTATCAGTAATGATTTTGCTTGGGACTCCAAATCTGCATACAATGGACTGCAAAAAGTTGATAGCAGATTGCTTGTTTATTGTCACAACTGGAGTTGCTTCCAGCCACTTGGTGAACTTGTCAATGGCGACGTATAGGAACTTGTAACCTCCGACGGCTCTTGGGAAAGGTCCCAAGATGTCCATCCCCCACACAGTGAAGGGCCATGTAGGAGGTATCATTTGTAGAGGCTGAGCCGGTGTGTGAATTAGCTTTGCATGAAATTGGCATGCTTTGCATTTCTTCACCAGCTCAGTTGCATCCTGGAGTGCTGTAGGCCAGTAGAAGCCATGCCGGAAGGCTTTACCGACCAGCGTGCGGGAAGACGCGTGGTTTCCACACTCGCCTCCATGGATTTCTGCGAGGAGCTCGCAGCCTTCTTCCCTTGTGATGCACCGCATTAGGACGCTGTTGGCACCGCACCGGTAGAGATCCCCTTCTACCAACGTGTATCTTTTAGCCAATCTGACTATCCGGTCAGCGGATACATCATCGTCAGGAAGGATGTTGTCTTTCAAGTAGCTCCGGATCTCCGAGATCCATGCATCGGAGCTAACTTGAGCATTTGAGTCTTGCGTGCTGGGTTGCTCGGAGCTTCCGGTAGCACCTACGACCCTTGATGGCTGCCATGGTAACAGGGCCATCGGGACCGTCAGCTTCGGGATGCTGATCTCGCCCCCTTCGCTCAGTTCGGCAGGCTGAGCTGTGGGTTTTGACAACCTCCGGACAAAAGTTCCGTCAGGAGCTGGTGCTCCAGTTGAC